>VZTY01010733.1:0-40973 GCA_013400935.1 Turnix velox | reverse complement strand
GGTTGTTCAGCCTGGAGAAGAGAAGGCTCAGAGGGGACCTCATAGTAACTTCTCAGTACCTGAGGGGGTCCTACAGAAAGGCAGGGGAAGGAATTTTTAACATAATATCGGATGGGAAGACTAGAAACAATGGATATAAATTAGAGGGGGATAGATTTAGACTAGACATAAGAAAGAAATTCTTTACAGTGAGGGTGGTGAAATACTGGAACAGGTTGCCCAGGGAGGTTGTGGATGCCCCATCTCTGGAGGTGTTCAAGACTAGGCTGGACAGGGCACTGGGCAGCCTGGTCTAGTGGGAGGTGTCCCTGCCTATGGCAGGGGGGTTGGAACTCGATGATCTTTAAGGTCCCTTCCAACCCGAACTATTCTATGATTCTATGATTCTATGACCCTTTCAACTCAATTAATTCTATGATTCTATGAATTGTGCGTGAGAGTGCTGGAAGGTCTGAGTCAGGACTGTACCAGGGATCAGTTTTACAGTGCAGACAGCTGAGTTCCCATTCTCAAGAGTGTTTCTCAGTATTGTGTCAACTACTAGTCTGTGTTCAAGTAACACCTTTATAAATTGATTTAACTTTGTTAGAACTACTATGTTTTTGCTCTTGGGACCATTGTGATGCTGTTGTAGAAGTTTACTTCTTCAGGGAATGAAAAATCTTTGTGTTGTTTACATTTAAAATTTATTAATTTCTACATTATACCCTATTGGGCTTTTAAAAAACGCTGCATAAAGGAAAACTGGATGAAAATCTGTTTTATCAGAGCCCATGTGAAACATAAAAGGAAAATCACCAAGAATACTGATAAGAAATATAACAAATAAGTTGTTGTGCAGTAAATCATAGAATCATAGAATAGTTCAGGTTGGAAGGGACCTTAAAGATCATCGAGATCCAACCCCCTTCCATAGGCAGGGACACCTCCCACTGCATCAGGCTGCTCAGTGCCCTGTCCAGCCTGGCCTTGAACACCTCCAGAGAGGGGGCATCCACAACCTCTTTGGGTAGCCTGTTCCAATGTTTCACCACCCTCACTGTAAAGAATTTCTTTCTTATGTCAAGCCTGAATAAATAAATAAACTAGATGATCTTTGAAGGTCCCTTCCAACTCTATGATTCTATGATTCTAACCATCTGATGTGTTTGGGAGGTTGACCAGAGAGGACAACTGGGCATCCTGCACAATAGGAAATGCTGAGATAATGAATGACACACTCCTGTTGCCAAGTCTGTCCAGGTGCCATCACAACAGCATGGGAGAGCAGTGGCAACACAGCAATCAGATCTGCTTTCTGAAGACCTGGGGTATATTGCTGGCAGAGCAGGTAATAAAATAAAACAGAAGTTTAATGCTTCCAGATTCAGTGGCAACCTCCTTTAAGACAGGAAAATGTTTTTGTCAGATAGAGCATGAAATGCAGTGTCAGGAGAGATAGTGAAGTTAAACAAGGCAAAAAAAAGATTAAAAAAATTTACTATGTCAATATGGTAATTAATTACCCAAAGAACAGGGCAAGGGGAATTTAATGTTGTGCTTGAGTTACTTCACATAGTGATGCATCACAATATTTGGAAGCCTTGCAATGGCACTTCATTATTCAGACATACCAAGAGATGTCGGTAGACAAAAATTTAGGGAAATTTCTGTTGCTTGAATTCAATTTAAGATCAATGAAACTTTTACTCACTAGGGAGTACTAGTGAGCAAAATAACAGGAATGGTCCCAAAATGAAATATTTGATAGCAAGAGGGATCTTAGGAAAACATCTTAAACAAGTCTTAATAAAAAATAAATCACCTTAATCAAGTCTTAATAAAAAATAATTTTTACACTGGGTCTACTACCAATTCTTCTAAAAAGAAGCCTTTTAAAAAAATTATAACTATTATATTTTGAACTGAAGGATGGAGTGGGGCCAACAGCAAAGAAGTAGAGAAATCCTGTTGTCTTCCAGGAGAAAATTCTGCCTGCTCTCCATGGCTAGCCACAGGAAATACAAGTACAGCAGGGGAGAGTGTGCTTTTGTAGTTATTGTGGTTTCCAGTGTAGGACTGACTGCAAAAGCATGTCCCATATCAGCTAGCACAAACTGTACTGTAAACTGGAAATGACAGGAGAGCACTTTCACCCCATCTCCAGCACATTATGGGAACAGCAGCAAAGCCCAGGGTTGCCTTGACCTAAAGGAAAGCCAAATAATTTGGCAGAACATACTGTTGGTTCTTCCAAATATGGAAGTTTCTTCTGATCTCTACACATATTTCACCAGAACTATTTTTAAACATGTGCTTTTCAAGTACTTTTATTTGATTGGGAAGCAGAAAATACGGAAAGAGTGGAGTAATTCTCATTGTTTTGTTACTCTTTTTTAAACAGTATGTTCCTGGTGTCATGAATATCAAATAACACTTAGTATGTGTGTGCAACTGAGAGAGATAACAACCATAATTTTTAGCTTACTGGAGATGCTGAATTTTGGGGAAAAAAAGGAGGAAAGAAAAAATCTAGCATTCTTTATCTTCTCTCCTCTAACTCAGTAATAGAAGTTAACATAATCTAGCCTGGCAAAAGCAGCAGCAATTAGGCTGATCTTCACTGAACTGCAGTTCCCTGAGAATCCACACAAGTTCCTGCAGCAAGACATTCCAGCACCTGGAGCCCCACAGTGGTAATAGAACACCACTTTGTCATCTTCATGTATACACAGGGTTCTCAAATGACACTGAAAATATGAATACATCTTCTGAGTGCTCCTGTGAAATAGAATTAACTGTGACTGATCACTGATACTGGTTTGTTATCACCATGAGTACTGTTCTATGACTGCCAGTCATCCAGGGCCAGTAATATTGGTCAAGCCAAGCATTTTCTGGGTAGAAGACTTGATATATCCTGCAAACAAAATCATCTCATATGTAGAAACACTTTAATTTTCAGAACATGTTGTTTACAAAGGTACTCGATGCAGAAAAAAATTTTTTTTTCCTATTTTTCTTCATAGCCAGGTATTAGTAATGGAGAAAAGAGATCAGGCTTTTCTTCACTTTATTATCATCCCCAAGAGTTGGTATGGGCCAGGGAACATTCCTAATGGACAATATTGATGTGGTGACACTGATTTCAGCAGGTAGAAGAGTTCAGCTGTAGGGACAATAGTTTCAAGGCCAAAGAATATTTTCTGGTCACTTTTATTTACTAGAACAGATGCAGCTGTTGATGGTGCACAGCTGTCATGGATGACTTCATTCCAGTTCTTCCGTTGGTCTGTGAGGCAGGTCAATTTAAATTTGTGTTGTGTCCTTGATTTACTTATTTACTGTACTTTTATTTAGTCCAAAATATCTCTTTGGCAATAAGAAAAAGAAGCCTACAGATGAGATTAAGAACAGGACAAATGTAGCAGATCTTGCCAAGAATTTTCTCTTCAGTTCCAGTTATTTTGAGCTGAAAGGCTGCTTGAGGCAGAAGTGCTATCATAGTATTCAATCATTTCTTGATGATTCCTCTTCTGTTAGTGTGAAGCAGGGTAAACCTCAAGATTCTCCCAGTGTTTTGCAGCACTGAGGTCCCTGTTTTACCTTCACTTTGTGTGAGAATCGAGTCCTTTTCATTAGCTTTTAGTCTGGTGGCTGCTACCTGGACTTCATGTCATTGTGCTGCAACAGTAAACAATGACTGATTGTTCTCTCTTTGTCCTCTCCATGTAACTTATGGTTCTATAGATCATTTTCCTTTGGTACAGCTTGACTGATTTCTTTTCCATGTATTTGGTGATTCTCCTTTCACATGCCACTGTGTAATTCTCATCATCCTTGTTCTCTTTTTCTTCTTCACACAGATAGGAAAGGTCTTTTAAGCCATTTAGGATGAGAGAGATCTCATAGTGTCTCAAGCATGGATGAGTAGGTGCTGCTGTAATGCAATGTGAAGGAAAAGCTGTAGATCAAAGGCAAGACTTATGCAACTATTGAGGTACCTTAGAAGGTAGAAAATGACAAACAATATTTACAGAAGCATCTCTGTAGATTAGATACCTAATTTCTCTTACCAGCACAGCAGAACTCTTTTCATGTTGCTAATCTTTTGGATAACAGCCAGTTCAGTGATTAAAAGGAATCAAACCATATGTACAGAGAAACCAGAACACTTCCCATGCCCAATCAGCACCCGGACATGGCATATCTGTAGGAACAGAAAGACTCTGGTACATATATAATATGAATTTTGATGATTCACAAGGGAAACTAATTCTGTGAATATAAAAGAGGTAATAAGAAATCACAAGGAAAAGAGATTCAGCCACACTGGCTTAATAAAATGTAAGAAATGAGCTTGGGAAATTAATGAAGTCCTAAGAATTCTTGGAAAGGAGGATGCATTGCTCTTCCATGACTTATAATATATTTGATCCAGAGATGTTTTTCTCTCTTACACTTTATGTTTTTCTAAAGGGTGAGATTGAAAATCAGTTCAGAATGTTTCAGTTTTTCCTAATTTGTTATGCAAAGAAGGGATCAGGATGAATCAGATCTGTGAGGTTTTCAACAACTTTAAATTAGTGTAAGTACTGGTTCCTTCATTGTGGGAACATGGAGAGAGAAAACACAGCCTTGTGAAAACTATTCTAACCTCAGCAATTATTATTTTTTAATGCTTATCAGTCAGAGATGAAAAAATGGTTGAAAGTAATTCTTAGGGTATGATCCTTTCCATCTGTAGGCCAGTCAGACATGTTTTTCTGTTAAAGCAACTTGGAAGCCAGTGATAGACATGTGGGATGGTGGTACACCAGAAGTGATGCACTTGACCACTGTTTTCCAATGGATATAAGCAAGGCTGGGAATGATTCTTCAGCTGTGTTTCATGCAGTTATTTCTCATTTAAATATTTTTGAATGTCATTTACTTTCCAGCACATGGTGTACAGGAACATGTAGAGTGTTGAAAGCTATTCTTAATGAGCAACATATTCATCAAATATAGCTGGTTTATCTTATTAAAAAATCATTTGTATAGAAACTTCACATTTTTTAAACCTGAGACTACTCTGGAGTAAATTTATGTTTAGAGTGAATATAGCTGGCAAACCCAGACATTAGTTGACTAGTTTATAGAGAGATATCATAGCCTGTGAGTTCCTTGACAGCTATTTCCTGTCTTAACGGTATGTGATGCATTTGTTATAGAAAACTTTTTTTCATGTTGCTCAGTTGTATGGATTCACCTGGCTCACAGGATCATGTGTATTTCCTAAATGTGAATGCTACATCCTTTCTCCACTACTGCTCTCTGGTCTCATCCTGTCTGAACTTTGAGCACTGATGTTTTACTTCCCTCTCTTCCTAAGAACTTTATTGCCTGTAAGTTTCTACGAAGGATCACCCACAGATTTTAGTGAGGAAAGGGCAAGTAAACAGAAATAAAAGAGGAGACTTGAATGTGCAATAGTCCTTCATTTAGTCCTATGATGGACATTTTGGCTCAGGGGGTGCAGTAGAGGCTCCTTGTCCATGTTACAGCTGGATTTGACCTTAACCTGAGAAAAAAGCCCATTGGATTTAATACTGAGGTAGCTTCCTGAGTTCTATGAGCTGTGTAACACACTATGTCAGGCTAAATGACAGAAAAGTTTTCCTGCCTGTTGCTACAATATAATGCTGATGAGCCACATGCTTTATCTTGGGCAGTTTATGTACCTCCAAGAGAGGAGTGTATAACCTCTCTCAGATCAGATGGTCCGTGAAAGTGCAGATGAATACAGAGAGCATACTGGAGAAAAACTGGAAAGCAACAAGGTTAGTTGATTTAATATCAGTGTTACTGTCTTTAGTTTATAATAAATGAGCTTTGGAAAGTGTTTCACTCACAACAAACACTTCTGATAGTGTAATAGACTGAAAAAAATGATTTTTACAGGCCCTTACTCATATAAACTGTAACAGCAATTGGATACAATGTCAGGTAGATGGCTTATGCATTATATTAGTGCATGAACCAAACACTTCTGTTGACATTGTATAGGAGTCAGTACACTTTCAATTGACTCATTTTGGCTTTTCAAACACTTTTATCCTCTCAGTGGAAGTTTTTTTTTTTGCTCTGAATTTTTTTCAGAGGAAGATTTTGCATTTTCTTAGAAAATCCCTCTGCAATAAGTCTTAAAATGATTTCTTTATACAGACACTTTGTTGATCTCTTCTATTTGCAAGGTGAACAGAATGATAATTACTGAGGAGCCACTTCTGCACTCAGCTGATACACAGCTAGATACAGTTGAGGAAATGTGAGTAATGTAACACTCCTCTTTTTATGAGACACAGTGCATGTGCTACATTGCTGTGGGGACTACAGACTCACTGCTTGTTATCCACCCATGCCCTAACAATTAATTTCCATACATTCACTACTTCACACATTTCTACTTGTTNATTACTGAGGAGCCACTTCTGCACTCAGCTGATACACAGCTAGATACAGTTGAGGAAATGTGAGTAATGTAACACTCCACTGCCAATAAAGTGCATAAAAAGTGAATAGTTCTGAAACATTCTTGATTGAATAAGCAAGGAAGTTTAATTTTGTCACCTTTCATTTAATATCAAAACTATCAAATGTTTCAATTATTTTTAACTTTGCTGGTTAACCCAATATCACAAGCACTTTGAAGAATTTTTAAAAATCTGTTATGCCTTGACTCACAGCCCTAAATATGTGTAATGTAGGACACATATTGGTATTTATTCTTTATTGTAGGCACATGGTCAAATACATTTATGAATTGGGGTTTTTGAAAACCACAAAAAATATACAAGGCATATTGGATTTGCTTCTGTGCAACTTTCAGTCATAATGGATTTTTTCTGGTGTTCACACTCATATTTGGCTCAAAGCTGGGAACACAAAGGTGCTCTTTACTGGTCCCACTGGCTCAGAGTTAAGGATAGTCTAATTTGATGATCTCCAAAGTTTTAATGCTATAATTCTTTAACCACCTTCTGGGTTTTGAGAATATAGCATTCCATAGATCTAATGCATGCCAAAAGTTGCTCATAAAATGAAGTTTTTTTATTTTGTATAGAGGTAGAAATAATAGTGTGCATTCATTTCAGGAAGCTTAAGCTTCAGCACTGTGCATAAAGCAAAAGACAACATTTCAAGGTTGGCAATTTAACAGGGAAATATCTTCCTGACCCTTTTATAGTTACAAAGAGAGGACAAAAAAGAGCATTTGTAACTCTGTGTCTTCATTAATCTTTACTTTAGACTTTGAGTCATAAACAAGCACAACAGGGTCCTGAACCAGCATTAAAATGGGACCTTTTTAGAAGCTGGTAAAGAAAATCACTTTTTCTTGTCTTTTATTTTTCTTCTTTTTTTGTGTGCATGTGTGTGTGTGAATGCCTTTAAAAAACTAATAGAGTCATTCATCTAGAAAAAATAGTATTGACATTTTTATGGAGTTGTTTTTGGAAAGATCCAACATTTAATATTAAATTCAACATATGGTTGTGGTCAAATTGTGCTCCTACTGTGTAAAATGTATGAATAACAACTTACAGCATTCTCCTGGACAATATACTGAGAGAAGGTTGATTAATTTAACTAGTATCCCTTAATCTCCTGCCTTGGCTTCCATCCCATTCTGCAAAGGTTGATAAATCTTACATCCCCTGAGGAGTATTACAATTCCTAATAGTCTTATGCTATTAGGAAGAAGCAAGGCTCAACTGTACCAAAACATCCAGCACATGAAATTGTATAAATAATTTAGCTTTTCCAATTTAATTTTTTTACAGCTTTTCTTCACAGACGGTGATAAGAAATGTTAGTTCAGTCAACTGTAAGTAAAAAAAAAAAATTTAAAAGGAAAATGCTACTCAGGGAAATTATGTGAAGAGGTAGAGCTCTTTCTGTCACTATTTGCAGTACTGTGGGATCAAATCAAAGTCACTCATTTATTTGACCCCCCCTTTAAAAGAAAAATGCATTTTGTTTAGAGTTAGCATTCTCTTAGAGCCATTATCTACTTTCACCATGGCCAAGAAGAGGAAAGTTATCCACTTATTTCAGGATGAAGAAGGATTCTCTCTGCTGGCACACATTTTCTGTGCAACCAAAGGCAAGTCACTCCATGCTTTCCAGTAGGCTCAGTTTCTCTGCATTAGATGAGCCATAACAGTTATCCATGCTCATACTTGTAGCCCACAGCAAGTTCAGCTTGACTTATCTTACAGTGAAGGAAATCTAAGATAAATGGCACAGCCTTGCATATACTGTAGGCTGAGATAGCACAAGGACAGCACCATGTCTCAGAAAATGCTTATTAAATTGTTCAGCTACAACATCCTGGTCATGTGAGTGAGATTTATACCTCATCTATACACACTCTTGAAAGAGAGAGAGAGTTGAAAGGAGTTTTTTTCCAAAAAAAAAAAGTTTTTTAAAAATAAACAATGAAAGAAACTGTAAAATTCTCAAAATCTGATCTATAAGAATTGCATGAGTATTCAAGAGAGATCTCATGCACAGGAAGAGACAATGTTAGTCTTTTCTGAACAGGATTATATTTTTTTCAAAGTTCAGGGGAACCTGGCAAATGGCATGATTGTTTTCCTATTAATGAATATTGGTGATGAGTATTTTGCTTTGGTAAATAGAAACATATTTTGCATGAGATTGAATCACCTGCAACAGGCTGAATTCTGTTGTCTTCAGTCTAGCAAAACTGCTGCAATTAGTAGAGAATTTTGATTGTGGCAGATTGTGGCACACCTTTCCACAAAATAAGACTTCTGTAACAAACTGGAATGACTAAGGAAATGAAAACAGGGCTTGATTCTTGATTTATATTGATAATAATGCTTTGAATTATTATCTATTATTCAGAAATTGTTCTTCATACATAGTAAATAAGTCCTATTACATCTGAGATAAGCCAATAGTATTTTGCCTGTGAGCAAAAAAGAACTTGAAGAATTCAGAGTGGGCATTTGCAGGAGTAAATCTCCTCCTAGTAAGTGAGAAATCTGCAGTGCTTGGTGCAGAAGTCATCCTTGGAGTGGTTTTGGCTGGATTTCTGAGATAAGATGTGAATGATGTGAATTGGCTGTTAGGTCTTGGGTATGTAACTTATGGCACCCAAAGATGCAATGGGAGAAGAAGGTCTGAGCCTCAGGACAGCAGTAGCTGTGCCATATAAGATCCCAGTGTGACAATGCTAGAGTGAGGTGTAAAATAAGTCATGAAAATAAGCTTCCTGGTGAGGTTTGGTTTGTTTTGGGGAGAAATTTCTTGCAAGTGGTTAAAACTATGTTACTACTTAGTCACATGAGAAGTAGCAAATTGCGGTGAGTATCTTGTGGAAGACATGATTAGTATGTTCAGCCCCAGGTTGTTTTCTGAGTTTTAGGTGTAAAAAGCCTTCTGTGGGAAGAAATGGTCCAAACCCATTGGTCCATGTTTGTTGAGGCTCTCTAAATATCCAGGAATACAATGGGATATTGCAGAGACTTATACATAGAATCATAGAATAGTTTGGGTTGGAAGGGACCTTAAAGATCATCGAGTTCCAACCCCCCTGCCATAGGCAGGGACACCTCCCACTAGACCAGGCTGCCCAGTGCCCTGTCCAGCCTAGTCTTGAACACCTCCAGAGAGGGGGCATCCACAACCTCCCTGGGCAACCTGTTCCAGTATTTCACCACCCTCACTGTAAAGAATTTCTTTCTTATGTCTAGTCTAAATCTATCCCCCTCTAATTTATATCCATTGTTTCTAGTCCTCCCATCCCATATTATGTTAAAAATTCCTTCCCCTGCCTTTCTGTAGGACCCCCTCAGGTACTGATAAGTAACTATTATAAGTTACATAAGAAATACTATAGAAAGATTAGTCCAGTGGTGTAAAATGGGAAACCTCAGTCTATTCTGCCAATGCATATTTGTTTTCAGAGTGTCTCAGAGGACTTGGTTCTAACACTTTTACACCCTGAGAGTGTTGGGACAACTTTTAGTCAGGAATGTCAGAATGACTGGAAATGCAAGGTCCACTGGGGGATCTCAGAACTGCCCAGAAGCCCCAAAAAGCCTGCCTTACCCATACCTCTCAAGGGAATTTTACTTCTATGTGGTTTTTAGGTTTGTACCAGAAAAGATGATGCAACATCCCCAGCACAAAGTGTGGGATAAAACCTGAACACCAGCCTTGTGTTCCTTTAAAAAATACAGATGTGTTTATTTCCCCATTTCTAGTTTCACCTACATTGTATTTCATATGCTTACTGTAATAACACCACAAAAGACTTCATAAATGCACTAGTCAGCAGGGAATGCTATGCCTGCTTGTGATTTTACACATCTTTCCTCTAAGCCAGCAAATCTAAATGTAAAATGTAGTATTCAGAGACACTGAGTGGGGTTTTGCAGTGCTCTCTGGAGGAAGCTGGATTCATAAAACAATGAATGGACTACAGTCGTGGATAGAGATAGTTTTTCCATCTGTGGCAGGCATACAGCGTGCTCTTGCTAACGTGCTTCATATTAATAAACCACCCAAGTATAATTCATTGCAGCTTGCAGCTATAAATCAGAAATAGCCTTCATTTTGTTTGGCTGTCACAACTGAGAGAGCAGCAGGGGGTGGGGGCTGTTTGTAAAACGACGAGAGAGGCTGCAGCACTTTGACCTCTCCCTGGAGCGTGAAGCGCATCACGCCAGGCTCTCCACCGAGATGCCTGCATGACTCACTGCCCTGCCACAAGTGAAAAGCCACCTTGTCACCTGCCGTCATTTTCTTGTCTTGCTAGCAAAGAGATGCTCCTGTTTCTGCTAGCAGAGATGCCAAGAAATGCTGCAGAAACTGTGATGCAAAGACAAACACATTTGCCAACAACCAAATCCCATGGGTGCTGATGCTGTTGTTGGGAGCTCTGGAGCTACAGCTGTCCTACCTGGGTACAAAACCATTCAGAGACAGGATAGGGGATAAAATGTTTTCAGTCAGAAGCAACCTTGATCAGCTTCCTGACCAAAAGGTCAGAGTCAGTCCCAGAGGCTCCCAGCGATAGGTAACATTACTTTAATCCTGACATATTGGGGGCATCAGACAAATCACTTCAGACCTGATCCAAGTCCCATTAAAGCTTACCAGGTTTTAATTTTTTCCCCCTGATTTGAGTGGAAGCTCTTGCAGTCACTTAATCTCTCCACTTCTCTGTCTGTACCTAAGAAATTGAGATAAACATGTCTAAATCACTGAGGACTAATTAGGTAACATTTGTAGGGCATTTTGAGGATAAAAAATACTTGAATATTGGTATCATCACACCTGGTGGAGCGTGTGTGTGTTTGTGTGTCTCCCTATATGTCTGTGGGCAAAATGAACATCCTTCCATGGGTAAAATTTGCATATCAGATAAGCTGTGTGCCCATACAAAGAAATCCTCAGGCAAATAAAAGACCTCAAATAGTATTTAAGCACCATGCAAGAAAGCAGAGGCAAAGGCAGAGGGCAGCAGAAGCAGGGGGAGATATTATGAAGAGGGAAAAAAAGAGAATGAGAAGAGTGTGAGGGGGGAAATACCAGAGAGGGGAAATCTCTTTTTCTACAGATGTGTATATATAATCTCCCCTGAATCACAGGCTCTGTGCCTGAAAATAGGTATTTCAAAATTCTTTTTGCATTATGATTTAGCCATGCATTATGCTTTATGGTGACATGATATTGTTTTAGAGGTTTTTGGTGTACACTGTAACAGCCTTTGTATAGCAATAATTGTAACTCATACGTTAATTTTTGGCATTCCTCATAGATTCATTCCGTCACTGGAATGTGCATAGCTGAAAACTAGCACATTGTAACTGAACAAACAGGGGATTAAATGTGCCTGTTTTGTCTTCTTTACTAAGCTAGGTGGGATCAAAGTTATCTGCTTCTGTGCCATAGTTTAATTATATTTTTATTCTGTGTGCCAACATTTTACAAAATGAAATGAGGCAATGACAGGAGAAAATACAGCATCATTCAAACAGGCTTTAATCAGGTCTTGGAAGGATAATAGAAAGCAACTGAAGCAGGTTTGCTAATTCAGTTGGTTTCAACCCATTGTCAAACCAATACACACGGCTGCTATTTCACAGCTGATCAGCAATGGTCTGTCTGGGAGTGCAGGCTGCAAGCTCAGAGGGGATGGCAGGGTAACAGCGTGTTTAGATGCCACTCTGCTAGTGACAGACAATTAAGAAAAGGATAAAGAAGAGGTACTCCCGTGTAGGAATGAATTGTGCATAGGCAAAACAGTATTTGTCTGTCCCTATCTGCAATTAACTGAGCTACAAGCAGGCAGTGAACAACGGCAATACGCATTACAATTATTGCCTTTGTATTCTGTAATCTTAAGTACAGACACATTTCTCAGTATTTCCCAGCCATCCACAGCATTCTAAATGTTTAGAAGGTGTGGACTGGATTTAATTGTGAGGTATTTCCTGGTGTGTAATGGGAAAAGATTAGCTCATGCCTCTTTTGAAATGACATTGTCACTATGACTTACATGAATGTGCTCACTGTAATGATAGCCCTTAGCAACGTGTTGAATCCTCGGGGTAAAATCTCATTCACTGACTAAAGACAAAGGCTGCGAGGGAGTAAGAGGGAAAAAAAAAAGGCAAATGCAAAAGAAAAAAAAAGTGTAAAATCAGGTATCTTCTGCTCCTCCTCTCTAAAATCTGAAGTGCTAGCAGGAAGTGCTGTAATAATTATTTCTTCTAACAGCTGGCACTTCAACCTTCCTTCACACCAGGGGAAGTCAGTGCATAAGAGCTGGAAGGCGAGGTGGGGTCTCAGGGGAGCTTTTGTTGCTGAGGATAGCACTTTCATGCTGTGTTTGAGGAAGAAAAAAAAAAGATTAAAATGCAAAGTGCTTTCTGCATGAACCCCACCTGTCTTTCCTGGGGCCGTTTTTTAAAGATGGACCTTGACTGGAGAGGCATGTGGTTGCAGTTTGCTTTTTATACAGGATTTTCTCTACATTCTGGCTTATGTGGCTCCCCTTCTCTTTGTGTCCCCTCCCTCCTGAATGGTCTTTCTCACCCTTTACAGTTCAGACAGTGCTACAGTTTGTAGGGGCAACCAGACCAGAGGCTAGACTGAGATACAGTAACCTTGAAACTACCATAAAAAGGAACAGTGGAGAGGAATGTTGATTTCTAAAGTAAATCTGGATCCTAGAAAGAACCTGCTGGTTTCTAAACCAGTCAGAGTCTTGCAGCAGCAAAAAGTGTCCAGCAGCTGAAGATGAAAGTTGCTGAAGAAAATCTCTGTATGATTCAAGTGTAAAAAGGGAGGACGGAGGGAATGAACCAAACAGAGGAGGGAATAGGATTCCTGTAAATAAAGTTACAATTATGAAGGCTGAGTATAGATATAGAGGTGATGAAGAAGGGATATTAAGCATCTTTAGTGTGTTTGCACAAGACCATGTGACAGTCAGGTGACTTGACATCCTTGCCTTTTTCCTTGAGATGCTTTGAGATTTTGTTTTTGTTTTAATTTTCCCAGCACCACTCCGTAAACATTAGAATTTTCATTTGTCATCTTCATTTTGCCCCTTGTGCATGTGCATTTTGTCATGGACTTTAATTATATGGTCATCTATTACTTTTATTTCTCTGCATGGATAATTATTAAATGGTTCTTATTATCTCCTTTATTCTATATATAGCTTCAGGCTCTATTAATCACCATCTAAAACCACAGCTGAATTCAATGTTATTAAGCAATGTTATCAAGTTTGTCATGTGGTTTTTTTTATGATCCTCTTTCTTTACTTTGTCAGTTCTTCACAAACATTGTGAATTTATATTCACAGCAGCCCTGGCAATTAGGTGTATTATTACCATCATTTTCCAGATGGAGAACTGAAGAAAAGATAAATGATAACCAAAGCTGTCAAGATTCTATACTCATTTTTGATGTCCAGCTTTAGACACCCCTAGCTTATAATTTCGCAGGGATGACGATATTAAGTAGATAATCCATATTTTAGTCACCTATCCATATGCTTCAGTTATACTTCAGCCTTCTGAATTTCTGTGAATTACACTCAGAAAGCAGGGAGTGAAAATATTAAGAGCTGAGAGCTAATTGTATGTGGCTAGCTGTAATCCAAAATTAATAGTGTGGCAGAGGTGAAGAGATGATAGAACTGCCTTGCATGCTGTTAAGGGTTAAATTGAGCTTTGTGCTGAAACAGCTAAAGGCAGTAGTTTGTATGTGACTGCCTACAGCTGAGTTAGGCATCTATGTTCTCAGTTGTGTCAACAGAGCCTGGGGAGCTGTTTATTCACCCCTCAAAGGAAACACCTGTGTCTGACCAGCACAGCACTACACTCTGCTCCACTAAATGCATTGTCTAGGTCTCAACTGATTCTACAGATAATGAAGAAACTCAGCTGATGTACCTCGTAGACAACCAATTTATTTGCCTGACTCTGCAGGCAAAACTCTCCTCGGTGCATTTAGGAATAAAATGCTATACTTTCAACAGAATTGTTCCTTTATCCTTTCTTGGATGCCTTCCTTTTTCTGCAGGAAATTGGAGGTAGAATGCTACAGATGCATTTTTCATTCATCATGTAGTTCTTATTCACACAGCACTGCTCACGCTTGCTGAGCTTTTAGCACTAATCCATGTCTAGTGGAAACAGATCTCCTGTACACAGAGATGTGTCTCTTTTTTTTTCATTGTTTGTGTCTGGGCAATATTGCAAGGTCCTGTATCTGCTTTCTTTGGTGCTCCTTTTTGATAGGCTGTGCCCTGACACTATAACTGCATGACTGAATCTCTGTTTTTACAGCTGAATTAAAATTAGGAGGTATTAATCCATTGTAATGTTGACCAGTGAGAATGCAACTGAAACCCTAGAAGGATTTTTAATTATACTAAAATTAGGCTTCTTATTTTGAATGAATTATTTTTTTAATACTAACCAACTTCTTGGTTACTGGAATAGTCTATAAAATAAACTTTAATTTACATGATAATTGAAAAATCTCTGAAAATCATAAAGCATAATTGCAGTGGTGCATAATTGCTTGTTTCTTTCTCACTAGGAGAGACAACTAAGTGATAGTATGATCTCCAGAATAGTGTGTAGATCTGGGAATAAGGGAAATGTACTATTTGCAGCTTCCTCACTGACTTTGCAGGTAGAATTACATTGACTAAATGCAGATGTGTGTACTGAAGACATCTGCATCTGACTTCTGGCTCGGTTGATAGTGAAGAAGTGGTCAATAGAATCCATGTGGCAATTCATCGTCTCCTAAATTAGACGTCTAAAATAGGACAGATGATTGGCACCCTAAAAGGGCATATTTATCTCCAGTGAATATAAATGGAGCCCTAGGGGCTGGCTTGGTTTTAATTGTCTACATTGTTGATGTCTAAAGTCAGGTGAGATGAATCCCACCCTCTGTAGCCCCAGGCCAATTATTTTATCCCAGTTTGCCTCACATTTGTCTCTCTGAAAAAGCAGAGTAGTACCAGAAGCAGTAGAGCACTATTAACACAGAGCACTGCCTTGACTAATTACTTTCTCAGTAGTGCCTTTTTATGGACCACTGGGGTATCTGTGGGGCATGATGTTGTGCAATGTAGAAATAATCTAAGTGCTGTTATAATAAATCATATGGTAAAGCTCAATTAAATATGAACATCTTCCATGCAACCTGGGAATTGCTTTTGCTTTGTAGGTGCTTTTCCTCTGAATAAAAGGTTTAAAATTTTATTAGTGCAATATCAATATCAGAACTCTTGTGTTACCAAGATTTTGGTAGGGATTTTACTTACCAGAACAACACTGGTGTTTGTCTTAGCTGTCTTCTGTCTCCAATTTATTTCATTGTCTGGAAGACACTGAAGCAGGAAGCTTCAGAAGCAGAAGCCTCTAGGCAAGCCAGATTGAATAATAAAGCTGAATTCTGGGGATATTGCCAGGCAGTGTCATACAGGATGCTGTGCAACAACAGCTCAGGAACTACAGGTGGAATTACATGACTGCATGTTGCCAAGCTTTCAGACAAGCTGGGGAAGGAAAAAAAAAGAATCTATGAGAAAGTAGAGGGGAGCTCTAAGTAACCCCTTTCTGGAAACCTGGAAAGTTGCAATGAGGTTGAAATGGAGTGTAGCTATGTAGGAAGCCTGTCTGACTGTAACACCCCATGGGATTTCTTTTCTGAACTCAACTAAAAACCAATTTGTATTTATTTATGTTACTACAACTTTGAGGTTTGCAATTTTTCCTTCTCATTTCTAAGGAAGACCTATTCACTTCTGTCTCCAGCCCTTCTATTTAAGCTGTGATACATGTGATACACTGTCAGGATCTTAGAAGTTCAGCATTCATGAGCTCATCATCCTATTTGGAAATTCAGTATGGACCTTTTAAGTCCTCTCCTCAGAATATCCTCAGATTACAGGCTGATCCTTTCTGGATGTCATTCTCCTGTACCTCTAAGCATAGTGTGAAGCACTTGCTAAATAGTTCTATTCTGATCAGTGGGAATATCCTTGGGAGACATCTCCAAGTTTGGCCATGAGAGGAATTGTTTTGGAAAATTGGAAGCAAAATCCTCAGCTTGACCTGAGTGTCAGCTCAGAGATAAATAAGATGGTGACTTATTTTCTTCACTATAAAGTATTATGATTATCTAAAGATAGCTGGATTGGAAAGGAACATCTGCATGTTAATGGCACAGACACATAGATACTCATTAGACCTTTTTTGCATGTCTACCTTCATGAACTATAAACAGTCTAATTTAAGACTTCTTCCAAATTAAAATGTAAAAACCAAATAAGTATGCAGAGTCAGATCCAAGGTAATCAAAAAATCATCCAAGAGCTATAGAAATTGACCTTACCCTTGCATGACCTTGTATGTTTTTTAATCACCTTGCAGTGAATGTTTGTCATGACATTTGTGTGTATATGACATAAAGGAGTCAGTCTTTCACTTTTGTTTATATGGAAACAATGAAATACCATATTTTATTCTTTCTTTTAAAGGCCTGTGTTTTCTTGTGCTCAAATGAGCAGATTGTGAACCTGTTCATGGAGAAACTTCAGGAAAGAACTTATCCTTGGATGTTTCTGCTTGAACAAGAAAAAAGTCATCATTTCCAATATCCTATTTGAGTTCTGGCATGTTTCTCTTATGCAGCCAGACATCTCTGGTCTCCAGGTTGGACATTCATGCACGTGGTGACTATTGCACTCTTTTCTCCAGCTGCTTCATGGGACCCAATGGTTCCTGCTCTCTTTAGTCAATTCAGAAGGTTGAGCTCATTCCTTGTGCTTCTGAGAAACCTCTGAATTTCATTTAGCTTCACCATCTTTCTTTTGTTTATATGGAAACAATGGAAGTAGGATGCATTGTATGACAGCTGGTTTTAATTTCTCATTCAGTGGAGCCAGTCTTTTATACTGGTGACACTTCATTTGTTAAAAGGAACTGAAATGATTGACTTAAGCACTAAGTTAGATTCTAATTTTTAAATGGCAAAATATAGGTGATGCACACCTATAGGGCCATGCAAAATGACTGTGACTATAATCTTTAAATACCACCACAGTGAAACATATCTTGGAATAGCAGCTATGATGTGGGTTGCTAAAAGGGCTTACAGTTATATGAATCCACTCATATTTCCTGGAAAAACTGTTGCCACACTTGCACAAGTCTATTTTTTTTTTCTTAGTGTTTGACTGGTATCCACAGGAGATACCAGGTAAAATTAAATGTTTACTTTTAACTCTCTCCTGAGATGAACAAGACTGACAATATTGGGGCACTGGAAAAATGTAACATGTCAGTGGCCACAAACTAAAATGATTTAATAGGCTCAGAAAGAGCTTGGGCTTTTTTTGTCACAGCATAGCCTGAAATCCAAAGTAGATGTTTCCAGAATGTCCTGTCAGAAAGCAAAAAGATTTTCCCTGTACATGAGCCAGGAGCTGGCCCTCTCCTGTGGCCTTTTTTTTTTTGTTAAGTGCAGATACTTCCATGCTGTTTATATTGGAGAGGGAGAGATGCAGGAGGAGGGAGAGGAGAAAACCAATATGTTCCTATGTAAACTCAGCCAGACAGCAGCATAATATAGGAACCAGCCAAAAAATACCAATGAGGATTCCAGGCTTATGTTCAGAGAGAAATATGAAATTTTTAAGGGTTGAAATTCAGTCCCGACTGAAATAGATACTGTTTTTCCCCTTTACTTCAGCCCAGATGTGCAAAGATACTTAGTTCTTAATTTTATTTTTGCTGCCTGAATATATTGATTCTAATGGGACTTAAGAATGGTAATATCTAATTTTAATTTCTCTTACACACTTTTCATCCCAAAGCAGTACAGGAAAAGAAATTACCACAATTTTCCCTGATTTACTGTGTAATATCACAGATGTAATAAAGTTGACAGAGAATTTTCTATTTTTAAAAAGTATTCCATCTATGTAGAGTCCTCTAAATGAAATTTTTCTGTTGGTTTCAAGGAACACATCGCAGAACAATGATTACCATATGATCAGGAGCAATGATCTATGTTTTTTTGGCTACACTGACTAATTCAGAGAAGGAACTCATTTGTTCACTAGTGTCTCAAGAAATTCTAACTTGAGACATCTCTCATATAAATGTAAATAATTAAGCAAGCCATCCTGAAGTCTTCTTTGAAAACAGTAAAGTGGATATTTATAGGGATTTTAAATTGTAATGAGTCAGCCTTAGACTCCACTGACTCAGTTTCTGTTGGCTGCAAAGGTTTCCTAAAGGGAGAAGTTCAGTTGATCACATGTCTCAGTGGAGAAAAGATGAATACCAGCCTCAGTTTTTGAACACTCACAATAGCTTTCAGTTTCCCTTCATGCATAGAATCATAGAATAGTTTGGGTTGGAAGGGACCTTAAAGATCATCGAGTTCCAACCCCACTGCCATAGGCAGGCACACCTCCCACTACATCAGGCTGCTCAGTGCCTTGTCCAGCCTGGCCTTGAACACCTCCAGAGAGGGGGCATCCACAACCTCTCTGGGCAACATGTTCCAGTGTTTCACCACCCTCACTGTAAAGAATTTCTTTCTTATGTCAAGTCTGAATCTACCCCCTTCCAATTTACATCCATTGCTTCTAGTCCTCCCATCTGATATCATATTTAAAAGTCCTTCCCCTGCCTTTCTGTAGGACCCCTTCAGGTACCGATACGTTACTATACGCTTTGCTTAAGTGATTAAAATTAATCTTGAACTTTTGCTTGTCGTGACTTAGTCACATCAGAGCTTTGTGATCAGTTTATAAATATTTGGAGGTTGCAGTGCAACGCTGAAAATCTCTGATTTCATCATTTTCACATTGCTCTGAGTTCCATGGGATGGGAACATTTCTCAAATATTCATGTTAGAAAGCTGATCTAGTTTTTCCAAGACTGACATCATAAAACCAGCAGAATTTGTCATGTTTCTGATTCTTTGCTACCCTCTTGCTTTAAGCTAGAGTCTGTCCTCAGCTAATTAGGTACATAATATAGATGTTTTACATTATAATCCACCATAGCAGTGATATCCAAGGGCCTGGAACACTCCAGGCTAATATCAAGAGTATTTAGGGATGTTCACTTAAAGGATTTTGAAAGAGCTGCAAAGTCAGAAGCAATGATTGTCCCACTGAAACAATAATAAAGAATTATGTTGGGTTTTTTCCCTATTTAAAGAAGAGAAAAGCATCTGCCATTGACTATTTCTAGAGACTCAGCAGCTGACATGAGAGACCATTGACTTAACATCTCTTTGAAGTCAATGGCTAAGTCGATGGTTTCTCTACAACCAGGATTTCAACCAGTATAAAATCCTATATTCTCTCACACCTGTGGATGCATTTTAATTTGTTGTGCTGATAATGGTAATCAATGACTTCTGAAACAATGCCAAACACATTTGAAATGCATATTACAAGGCATCAAGTAATTGCTATTTCTTGTGAAATGCAGGCATTTGGGAATTTACTGCTGCTTGTTCATTCCCAATCAATGAAGATTAGCCACAAAGAGAAAGAGAGCCTGCTTGCAATAACTTTGATAAGATGATAATGACTGCAAGAATTTTGAAGTCCCACAGCTGTTTTGCCATTTCAATTAGGTCAGATTAGAAATAATATTAATATTAATAATAAAAATCATTTCACAATCATTAGCAGAGTTGAAACAAGTTTTAAAAGCTGAGCTTTGGATCAGGATTTCTTTGAAAATGGACACATTTACAGACATACCGTTTTTTGACCTATTTATGCTATTTTGTCTTGGTGCCAAAGTTCTTCAGAAACCGGAATTATTTGACTTGATGGTCTTGATAGTCCCTTCTAACCCAGATAATTCTCTGATTTTTAACTTAAATAAAAACTAAACCAAACAAATCTGTTTACCAGATATTCCCAAAACTACTTAACTCCTCTGTATGCATTATCTTAAATAGTTGAGGCACAGTTTCAATATAGACATCAAAACCTACAAGGAAGATCCCTACTTGCAAAGATTTTATTTCTTTTACAACCAGAGTGAATTCAGCCCAAAATGATATAATGAGATTCCTAATACCAGAGTCTCCTTTGGAGCAGGGATTAGCTCCATCAGCCTGTGCCCTGAGACATCACTGCAATTAGGCAGTATCATTACTGTGAGATTATTCATGCACATCTGTTGTATGCAGATCCTGAGAGTCAACAACTGGTTGAGCAGCTGGTGTAAGTGACAGAGATTTTCTTTATAAAATCCCCTACCTTTCTGAGGACTGCTGGGAAGATGTAGAATTGACCTGACCATACAGAGCAAAAATATCATTGCCAACAGGCTGCCAACCAGCTGAGGAGAGCCTTAAATCTAAAAATGATGTGTGGGGAAGATGATAACTTAAAATCACGTGGGGAAGTGGTAAACAGACTGATATGGACTGAGAGACTGAAACATCAACAGATCTGAATGAAGGGCAGCCCACTGCAGCAGATAAAAGATGCCATTGGTAGAGAATATTTGGAGAAATGCTCAACATTATGCTGTGAAATCAGCATGCAGTAGAGAAAAAACAGTGGGAATGGGAGATCTTTATGCATTTGCAGCACTATGATCTCATCAAGATGATAGAAGAATGGATGATGGGACAGAGCACATCTTCAGAAATACCACCCCGATGATATCTGAAGTGGCAGATATAACAGAGTCATATTGTCATTCAGACAGACTAGAGAAATGGCACAACAGGAATCTCATGATGTTCAGCAAAGGGAAATGCTGGAGGTCTGACTCAGGGGAGGAAAAACCCTCTGCACCTGGACAGGCTGGGGTCAATTGGCTGAGAAGCCAAGGAGAGGCAATGGACAATTGAAATAGAGGAAATTCTATGCAAATAGAAGAAGAAAATTTTACTGAAAGGGGCTGGGAGAATCAAACACTTCTAGAGCAACTGTCCCAAAAATGTGGATTTTCCTTTCTTGGAAGTATTCAAAATACAGCCTGCTGTAGCTGATCCTGCTTGGAGCAGGAAGCTGGACTAGGTAATCCCTAGAGGTCCCTGCCAGCTTTGACTATTCTGTGTTTCTGTGCTTCTCTGTGTTATTAAAATTGCTTAAAAAAAAGACTCAATGAGTTCAAAATACATAAAAGAATTGACTGAAGTTGGACCTATGCATTCCTGCTAGAATACCATTGCTCTGTGTGTTTACTCCCTAGAACTTAAGGAGTGGATGTTCAGCAATTTGAGAAATAGATTAATTTCCACAGTGAAACAGCCACATTTCTGAACAGTTTTAGTTGCTGAATTCCATTTATTTCAGAGAGAATAAGGTATATAAATACACCCAAAGGGAAAATTCCCAGGTGCTTAAATTTGAATTTGGCTTTTTCACTTCAGACCTCAAAATCAGACTAAATTGCCATGTAGTTTTGACTAACAGGAGCAAACAGAGCTGATACAGTAGTATGCTAATGAAGCTAAAGGAATCATAAATAAGCTCCCTAATTTTAGGTGTATTCCCTCAATGGTGATGTCTTTATGGAAATGAAGCTGCCATTGAAAGTCAAATTTATTCCTACATATTTTACTTTAGGTCTATTTTTGGTAATTGATGCATCTTCCCAGAACTCAGTCAACAATTATAAAAAAAAAAATCCCCTGCATTTAAGTATTTAAGAACATGTTCTCTCTGGATAATTTTCTCCAGGAGTAATTTTTGCTAAATATAGAAATTACAAAGTCTGTTTCAATATTAAGATTTTTTTTTTAAAAGGGTTTTGAGATAATTCCAGCATATTTCTTAGTTCAGGAGCCAGGGAGAACCTATTGACTTCACTGCAATTACAGGTCTGTAATTATGGACACTATCAAATGCTATTGTATCTGGTTCTCCAGTAACAGTAGAAATTCACACATACTTCTGGGTTACAAATAACTACATTTACTAAGCATAAGCATGTCAGTCCTAGCTGTGTGCCCTGATTAGCATCTAGTGAATTCTAAAGCAAATCACTGTGGATACCATTAGAGAGCTGATAAAATGTTGAAAAGGGCACTATTCCAGCTTTGTGTGGCATAAACTTCTTCCTAGCTGTGTCCTGAGTAATGAGAGAATGGAGGCAGAAATGGATTTCCCCCCCCCATAATTCATGCATGGAAACTTTGCTGCAGAACTATATGTTTAAATATAAAATTTGGCTAGTTTAGAAAGGCATCACTCACTGATAATATATTTTATATATCAAGTCAACCACAAATTACTTTTGGAGAAGTGAAATATGCCTAACAGTTGAAAAAATAGCAACCTCTAGTCAAAGCTAAAGACACAATCTTTGTGCACAACAAAGACAGTGGATTTTAATGATGCAGTAAAAGCAATCTTGTGCATAATTTTTGAAATTTATTCTATGTATGTAGATAATTTAAAGCTGAAACATGAGGTACCTCTCCTTGTTTGAAGTGGCATTGGGGTTTTGAGCAGTAATTACTTAATGCTAATTTGTTTATACTAGGTTTGATTTATTTCAACTTTTATGATTTAATCAATGGAGTGTATATCAATTATATTTTAATTTTCATTCCTAGGTCAAACTAATGTCTCCATTATCTTGAATTTGGCACCAGCTCAAACAGCCCTTGAAGAATCTGCCTCTCACACCCTTTAGAATCTCATTCCTTGAGGAAATCCTTACTCTGAAATTTCTTTTCTTTTCCTTTTTTTCAAATAATATAAGACCAGACTCAGCAGACTGAGTGCCAGAATGTGGCCCAAGACCATTTCTGCTGGTTTTCAGGATTTAATGGTTTAATTCCAATCTGTACTTGAGTCAGAAATGTTGCTTGGTTGGCTGGGCTTTATGAGCATTTGGTATCTATTCGATCTGCTTTTCAGATTGTTTAATGTAATGTCTGCACAGCCCTGCAGAACCCCAGAGATGAGGAGGAACTTCTCCAGCTGCCAAAACTCCAGTTCTGATCTACCTGGGGCTTGAGCATCTCTTGCCCTTACTGCTTGTGCAGATCAGATGGGATGGGTCACAGCCTACCAGAGGTCTCAAGTCACTGTTTAGATTGCTAGAGTTGACCAGCCAGCATGGCAGGAGGCTGTAATTTACTGACAGATAACCCAAAGTTTATTCCCTAGAAGGAGACTTTAGAGAAAAAAAAATCAACATGCCTTCTATCTCTTGCTGTCCTTTGGTCCTTCTGCTATGTGCTTATCTGGGAATGTCTGCTTATTCTGTTCAAAATTGAATTTGAAGCACTCAACTTGAAAGGGAATAAAGTCTTGAAATCAAAGCAGAGCTCAGGTTTTCAAAAGAAGCTGCTTATATGTGACTTGCTGAATCCCTATTGAAGTTACAAAGCAGACAGCCTAATTTTCATATGGGAGCTGACAGAATTCCACATGTTTGAAAAACAGGTTACGCATATTTGGGAGCCTATATTTAGGGTGCTTTTTTGAAACCTTGGATGAGGTTTTTATTCCAGCTGTGGCAAACTTCAAACTCAGGCAGTCCTTTGATGAATTTTGGCTTGTAGCAACTAGTCATATAGAGAAAGGCAGCTTTTAATATGGCAACAATAGTCTAACATTTCTCTTGCATTGTATCTACTTGACCTGTATCACAAGAGGGTCTGACCAGTCCAGCAGAAATGGTTTTCATTTACCTTTAATAGAGTCTGGATTGTAACTGAATTTCCTTGTACTTTGGGAAAATCATGATCCATCTCCCTTTTCCTTCTAAGATCAGTAGCATATTTTCTTAATTTCTTGGACTTTTTTTACCAGTAATATTTCATGTATTTTATTTTTCCATATCTACTGGAAGCAGCCTTGTGTGATTACATTACAAGAGTTTATTTCATCCCATCAGTTCATGCTTTGGAGGACTTCTCTCCCTGCATCAGAAGAGAGACCTAGCTTCTGCTTCTGCATCCCTGGCAATGTTTTATGCACATATCCTGCAAATTTCTCAGCTACTGGGCGAAGTCTCACTGTTTATTTGGTTTATTTTTCAGCTCACATGGGCAATGTTGTGGCATGAAGCCATCACCAGTTTTTGGGCATTCAGCAGAAGCAGGGTTGTGATTTTGGACCTACTCCATTACATGCAGGGCTGGCAGCCTGGCTGCCCCCTGGAGCTGCTCCTTTCTCTGCAGCTACTGGACCCCTCACTGCAAAGTAGGGATGGAAAGTCACTTCTCAGCCCCCTTTCTCCACCTGATTCTCTTATAATTTTGGATCCCCACTTAGGTCCCTCTTGTCTTTGCCACATAAACCTATAAACACTGGAAGAGGTTGCCCAGAGAGGTTGTGGATGCCCCCTCTCTGGAGGTGTTCAAGACCAGGCTGGACATGGCACTGGGCAACCTGATCTAGTGGGAGGTGTCCCTGCCTATGGCAGTGGGGTTGGAACTCGATTATCTTTAAGGTTCCTTCTAACCCAAACTATTCTATGATTCTATGATTCTATTTTGCTCCTAGTCTCTGTTTTGTGCTCAGTATCTATCTTTCTATAAAATGGAGCCATTTAAGAAATAATTCTATTGAGTCATTACATTTTTGGACTTTAATTCTTTAATTCTGGTGCTAATAAACACCAAAATTTATATCCTTTCTGCCAAACACTGCATGCCTTCAGGCACTGGTGTAGTTTATATGCATATCATCTCTAAATCATGGTAAGTAGACCACATATTGCCTGTTAGGTGAAGTCTAATGAGTAGTGTTATTTTTAGAAGCAGAACTGTATCCTTTGATTTCTATTGTATTTTTTTATTGATGGAATAATTCTTGTTTGTCTCATGCTCTGCAGCTGCATATCAAGCTGAATGCTTTTGAGATTTGTTATTCTCTGCAACAAAGGCTAATGTGCCTTCCTGGTCAGTATGGGACTGCACCTGGATAATCTACTGCATTTCTAATGTCTGTAACAGATATTTCCTGTTTTGAGAGTCTTTCCATTGTTCTCAGCCTTCACTTGCCTTCTCTAGGCAAGATGTTTAAGTGATTGAAGCCCTAGACACCCATTTCTGCATGGTGAGCCATTACTTGCTCTTCCTCTACTGTTTGAGTTGCACAAACTTGGATTTTTTCTGAGCTTTGTCTTTTCATAGGATGACATCCCATTTTTAAACACAATCTGCATGAGTACTAGCACATTACTTTTTTAAAACATGAAGTTAAAATGATGCAAAGCCTTGGTGGATTCAGTTAAATTATTTTACAATGATTCCTTCTTGATTTAATTTAATTAATTAACTACACATAAGTATGATTACAAGTGCTTTGCAGTAATTGCTGTCTCTTCCTAAGTGTTTGTACAGAAGCTAAAACAATTAAGACAGTCCTATGAATAGGAATAAATTTAAGGAAGAATTTTCAATTGTGTATTTTAATAGAATTTGTATGATATATTTTTTTATTTTTTCCCTTAACTAGGAAGAGTGTAAATACATTAATAAGAACATGTACTGTTAAATACAGCAAAATGGCATAAAATCTCAAACTCTTAGTTTCTTTGTTCCCACAAGAAACAAGTGAAAGCTTAAGATTCAAACTCACTGAATATTTTCTGTCTCACTTAATTTAACTTTGTAAATAACAATACATCTAATATTAGAAGAGTCTTGCAGTGAAGCTGAAAGTGTTGAAATTCAGTTCAGACTTGCACTTGCTAGCTCCTGCTAAGAATCAAAGAGAAAGGAAAATATAAAATGTGCTAGAATAGTTGTGGAGAGAGAAAGTGTTTAGTGAATGAAGAAGTCAGAATGAAAAAGGAATAATATAGCTATATATAGATGTGATAATTTAAAAGCACAAAGAGAATTGAAGCTTCACAGATATGATGACACAAGCTGCATTCTGTCAGAATATGTGAGATATTAAGCAGATATAAAGAATTCTGAGTGGTCAGCACTAAAATACTACATTTCTCCAAAACCAGAATTGTCCATAGAGAAAAGGTAAAAATGCTTTTAAGGGCCAGGATTTGAGTCATCCCTTTTTCCTTCCTCTTTTTTTTATAGACTCACCCCTCCAGCTGTCAGGGACTTTAGTAGGATTTACTTGTGTTAGAAAAGATGAAAGTAGCAAGATGTAGTAGTCTTAAAAATGCTCCATCCAGCTGACTTTGCCACATTCCATTTATGGAACTTGACTCTGTTGGTAAAGAAGAAAGAATTCATTCAGGTTAAACATGCCTTATGAATTACTTCTGGCTCATAAGAGCTTCTCTCCTTGATTAACTGCATCAGTCCAGTACAGTGGAGTGAAATACACAGATAAATGATTGCACCAAAAAATTTAAGACAGTACTGGAGTCTGTTTGCAGATCATTAAGAGATGAAAAAATATTCCAATCTGAACATATGTAGATTTGCAATTATCAATAGCTGTTTTAATTTCCTTTGATTTATACACAAATAAATTCTTCAGAGATGGAGCAACTATAGATGAAATTTCTTACAGCACTCTATATATTGTTCAAAAGCTTAACAGAACCAATGAACAATGAGTGTTTTCCATGCAGTCATCAATGTACATGACCATCTAGTATTAGAACTGACACTGTCAACCTGTTTCATGATTCAAATGCCCCATTTTATTAAATGGCAAACTCCATTTGCCTCCAGGAAACATAAATGACTGTAATTGAACTGGTGCTGTTGATAGGATAACAGAGCAAGTGTATCTCCATGTGTAAATGGCATTTGGTAGTTTCACTGGGATCAGTGAGCTTGTCATGAGCTTTTGTGCTCAGCAATGTGCTTAGCATTTCCTGCCCTGGGGAGCAGGGCATATGGGATAATGATGTTGTTTTATTGGGTCATGTTAATCATACATAAACACGTCACACTTAAAGATCATGAACTTCTCAGGCTTTTCCATGCTACCTCTTGGCAGAACAAGAGGAATACCCTCTTCTTCCTTAAGGGCTAGTTGGCCCATGTTTCAAGTCTTGCAACAACTGATAGACAATCTGAAATACAAGCTGGGAGTCCAGCATCCATATAGTTGTCATAGATTAATTTATCTTTAAAATGAAGAGAAAAACAGATAGAGGTCAGTAGACTTAAAAGCCTTTGCAGTTTTGCAGTTCAACTGGACAATGACTTCCTCTTCATGCACTTCAACTCATGTCTATCCCTGATGCTCTGTGGGCTGGAGATCTCAGCCACACCCTTTCAGAGCAGTGCACAGAGAGCAGGCAAAATTGAGCATGGGCAACTCAGGCATCAACAAGAGACAGATTTGTCTGCACAGATTATCTCCTCTCACTCATGCACACAATTGTCTTAAGTACACATAAATAGATTTCTTTTTCCCTGCAGCCTTCTGCCAGGCTCTCGCTTTCACTGTCACCCAGCATCTGAGGTACTACAGATTTAGTCATGCATTAGAGAGAAGAAGCCCCTGTTTATCACATCTCATGCTGGATTTATGGCATAAAATAGTGTCTGGGAAGAGTGTGCTTGCTAAATCTGATGCTGATTGCAGGAAATACTATCCTATGGACACAGATATTGCAAGCAGCATTTTGAGGAAGAATGAGATGGGATGCAAAGAGCAACCTTCAGGCATATAAAATCCAACATGCTGATACTCCCCCATGTTTTAGCCTAATAACTGGTTTATTTCTTTAGTCCTAGTGTTATATTTTGGTAGTAAATGCACATTTCACATAAAAGAAGAGCATGGCTTGTGGAGCGTAATTGCATCCTGCTGCACCATGAACAGGGGGAACATGGGTGTAAATGACTTAGTCATGGAACAGTCAGGGCAGGAATGAGATTCTCCAGGTCACTGCAGGGACAAATGTTCCTTTCAGCCTTTAGATGGTGCAGACCATCATAGAGCAGGATTTTTCACACTCTGAAGAATTGGCTAAGGAAGTTTTTCCACCTACCCCTTGAATATACAGCCCCTGTGACATAACTAACAGCACTGATAGTGTTTATGGGCACTGCAAGGTAAACAAGTTTCTACACTGTAAAGCATGAAATGTATGTGTCAAGTTTATTATGCTTCTCTTGCCTCGAGCTGATTAGTGCAAATTAATATTTCACACTAATCAGCATGAGCAGTTAGCACACAATTTGGATTTATGGAATTCAGCTGATTGCATTAAAAATGTATTTAGACTATTTTTGCATTGTGCAAATAGAGCAAAAATATCTGAACTGCTTCTAGTAAGGGTTTTTTTGTATCAGTTTAAGTGTTAATGTCACCCTTCATAGAGCAAAATACCATTGAAATAGTTCATATTGAATGAAAAAATCCTGATTCATATTTTTTATAGGCAGTGACTGGTCAAATGTTAAGAAATTAAAGGTATTTTTGAAACATACTTTAAAAGCATGTTAACAAATTATAGGCTGTCTGAAATATTGCCCTGAAACTACTTAAGAAACTAACTTCTTGGTAAAATATTTATGCTGGATGTCATTAATATAAAACAGTATTTTAATTTAGATCAAATAAACTATTTTTATATCTTTCTATCTGTGAAGAAGAATGAACACTTGCCACAATAAATACTAACTGCAGACTTTACCTATTTACTCAGTTTTTACCTAAACAGCACACTTACTTGAGCCAAAAACCCAAACAAGACCTCATGTAGATCCTCCTATCATTTTTTGTTAACATATAGCCCAGTATAATTTCTGTGAAAGTTACTGAGGAAGTCCTTGCTGACTTCTGCAGAAGCTGGCTCAGGTGCAGCATTTTCAGCACTTAATTTCAGTCATAGTTGCTCAGAAAATCTTTGCAACATTGATTTCAAACATCAATGGGATGGCATAGGAACTGTTAGATCAATTTTTCAGATACTGTATTGGCTTTCCAACAAGAAGATATCTGAGTAGTTTGCCCTAATTAAAAACACAGAAACATGTGCTAACACTGTTTCAAATTAGGGGTCAGCTTTTGCAAATTGAACTCAACATCAATTTGAATCAGTCTTCTATCATGACTATGGCAAATCATATCTGCATACAAGTGGATATATTGTCTTCTGTAGGAGGTCTGGACAGAAATGACTCCATGCTTTACGTGATGGCAGACTCCAAAGCTGTTTCCTTGCTTTGCAGATATCTGTCTGAACTTCTTGCTGCCAATGAACCAGTGGTGTAACCAGGAAAGATCCTGAACCTCAGTGATGAGGTGTCAGATGCTGGCCCTCAATGTTTAGAGTGTGAGTTCTGAGGTTGGTGGTGTTTTTGAGGCAACCTCAGGAATGAAATTCTTCTGAGATTTGTCTAGGGGCAGTTTCTCCATAGGCCATAAAAAATGTACTACGTAGAGGTGGATTTAAATCAAGACATGAAAACTTTCTTCTTTGATTTGGCTTTTGGACATTGGAGCCAATCCTTAATATCTTTTTGCTGAAGTCAAAAACCTCCAGACAATAAGTGGAGGATTATGTAAAAGAACTATTTTAGCTCTCTTCAGAAGAAAAAGATGTCTGTATTTGGCTGGTTGGATGCCAACCCAGAATCTTGAAAGGCTCCTCCCTTTGTATAAACATCTATTGTATGCTGTGAAATGGCCCTGAGCCATCCACTTCACAGTATGAGGTCTGATTTTTACTACAGAAATTAAATAAAAATATTTTGTTACCTAATAGTTATTCATAATACTCATTCTACCATTATCATTTAAATTCAATTTTCTTACTTGCTGATCCAAATCCACCGTGGCTGTTCCCTCTGATTTGCTTAGTAATACCTATAGAAAATCATGTAATTAGGCTTGTCAGTGCAAAGAATGTGTAATGTTCTTACATATCCTATAAATGCAGCCCATTTGTCAACAAATGACATCTTTAATAAGAGAAGTTCTCTCATCATATGGAATGTCCACACACTCCTTTAAATAAACACTGATTGAAAAATTTACTGCCACAACACAATGTCTTAGGACTTTAGCATGAGGAGCAGAAAAGTTCAACCATAACTGAAAACATATGTCCAGAGGAAAGAAGCTAGCACTCCACACTCTCAGGTCTTACTGCTGGTTTAAATTTAGGCTAGTACATATAATGAAGTTTGGTAAATGTGGAAACTTGACCTCCTACATGGCCAGCAAGCTCAATTACAACTGCTTGAACTGAAGCTGTGATAGAGTGCTTTGTCTCCTCTGAATTGAAGCAGAATTAATATTATTTGTGGTTTTTTGGACTGCTGACCTCTGCAGCTCTCACAGTCCTTTGGAAAACTATGTTGAATGTGTGCATGTCTGTGAGAAAGACACAAGCTGCCTCCCTGTTGTGGATTCCTCTCTGTGTTTGGTAAAATTAAGTTTGGACTGTTGTGGAGAGCTTTACATTCACCTTATGGCAGAAAGTTTCCAATTTCATATCTTGATATTCTAATACAGATAGTGGCAAATTAAACTGTGAGTAGAATGGCAGGCTTATAGAACATCACCCTGTGCAGTAAGAGTTCCTATTTAGAAAATCAGTTTTCAGCAGAGACTAGGAGAGTTAGACAGGCAACTTGTCTTGGTTTTCCTAGGAATGCTTTGAAAATCCTGGCATGATTTATGTAACTCAAATCTGTTTATTGAATTCTTCGTTAGAGCAGGGTAAGAAAAATTTACCAAAGAAGAATGTGAACTATGAGATTCATATGTTTCCAAATGCAAAGAAAAAGATTGCAGCAAACTGAAGTTATAATGAGAGGACAATGAATCATAGAATCACATTTAACCTTAACATGGAGAAAAAGGGTTAAATTATATTGATTAATAAATTTAAAAAAAAATTTTTGTTTTTTTTTTTACAAATGGGCTAGAAGAATCTCATACCAAATAAAATGATGTGTCTTTCCCTGGAATGTGTTGGCAGCTCATCTCAAGGGCTAGAGTCCTTGGGTTATCCTTCAGACAACTGTCTGAGAAATTTCTAGTTTTACAGATACAGTGACGTATCCTCTGGACATTGTGAAAGCTGCACTGTGCTGTAAAACCCATTTTGTATTTATCCATCCCTATATAATTGAATAAGCAAAAAGAAAATATTTCTTAGCCCTCAGGGCCTCTGCACTGCTAGAAATGCTGGCAGACCCAGCTGGTGACTGTGGAAAGGGGCACAAAAATCCTTAAATAAAATCGCTCTGGTTGTGGGTGTGCCATGGATGTTTATCCAGATGGTCACCCAGAATTAATCTGATCACTCACAGAGCTAAAAGCCTGTTCTGCATCTTTTGTTCATCCATTTGAGTGGGATCCTGAAAGGTCAGAATGGCTCATACATATATAACATGTACAAAAAATTAGGGTATGTTCTGTTTTCTTCCAAGAATGCTTGCTGCAAATACACAAGTTGTACTCCTCTCCACATGGAAACAAGCATTTCATGTTTGTGCTTATTTTTATGAACATAATGAAATAATATAAAAACAGAGGTACTTAACAGCTAGGAGTTGATTCCTGGGTGCAAAATCTGAGTGGAAAAAAATAGTCTAAAATGTGGTAGCTCTGGATACATATTCTAATACTGCATGTAGAAAATATGAGAAAGATATAAAGCCCCAGTCTGAAGGCTTTTGAGTGAAATGTTTAAATCAAACTTCAGAAGTCTTGCACTTACATAGGCATTGACAGGGGGAGAAACAGATCTCTAGTCAGTGATACAAACAAACCTTGACTGATCACGACTATTAATTTCTCTTAGCAACAAGTCATGAGCAACCTACAGAATTCACCCAAGCAATACCAAATCCATGACTTATGATTTATTCAGACCTTGCAGAAAATCAGAAACCTTAGAGATGCTTAAGATGCTGGGACATCCAAAATCACTAAACTTTCAAAAAATCATGACCAAATTGAGTAAGTTAAAAAACAACTAATGCAGCTGGGAAAAAAAACCCAGTCAGATCAGCAATATTTATTGAGAAAAAGAAATCTAATTATTGGTAAGTGGACAAATAATTTTCAGTCCTTTATAATAGCTCAGTTCCAATGAAATTAGAGAAATGTGAGCATCAATAATATATTAAGATCAACTGTATGGTATTTGATGGCTTCTGTTGCAAACTACCACATTCTGGAAACAAGTAATCTGAGCTAATTATTGCTTGAAAGTATGTTTTAGTCCTCCTATTCATAGAAAAAACATGGAAAATTATGAAAACCTGCCTCAGCTGTGCTCTAAAATGGCAGAAATGTTTGTAAACTATGATACTGGGAAATTTCCATCTTGACTTTTGAACTCTTGGTATAATAGTTTGCTGGTGAGTTACTATGGTGATAGTGCCCAAAGCATCAGCAGCTGCAACATCAAAAACCCTGTGTGATAGAAGATTACCAAAAAGGAATGGATAAACTCATATAAACACATTATTTATCTTTCATTTATATCTCTATCAATTGTCTCATTGTTATAGTGTCATTGTTGCTAGTGCTAATTCCCTCAGCTAAATTCAGCTCCTTGCAAATTAATCCACAGGCAAAAAGAAAACTGTTTGCTTCACCTCACCTATCTTTCATGTGTCTCTTCAGGTGATATGTATCATTTTCTGGGAACATTTTTTTCTCTCTCTCTCTCCACTAACTACAGTGTGAACTCATATAACCTATTTAGCTAGCTGAAATGGGTAAAATGAATTGAACATAGGTCAACATTTGCTGTAGGCTTGTAGATGCTTTTTTCCCAAGAGGTGTGCTGGAGTTGACAATTACAGATTACAAAAATTGCTGTAAATATCATGATGCTGATAAAGTTTCTATAAAATTATGTAGTAATTGTATATGTTGACACAAAGTATTTTTTAAAATAAATAGATTGCATAATGTAAGTTTATGATCATGTGTGTGCTGGAGTTACAGTTCACTAGGCATTACATATTGCTGCAAAATCAGTTACAAGAAGTACTTTGAATTACTGGATTTTCTCCTCTTTATTACTTTCCTACTCTTAATTTACTATGAGAAATCTGTCCTTCTGGATTTCTATAGTATTGGCAATGACTAAGAGGATACATGAAGGAAAAGCTTATTAGTGTACAATATGTAACAATAGTAAATGTGAAAAAAAATCAAGCTGAACAGAACATATATCTATTTAGAGAGAATCCTATTCTGTGGCAAATTTTTATATTTTCACTGTTTACTCTAGATAAAAAATAAAAATATTGAGAAAAGGGTGAGATGAGATTAAGAATGTTCTTAAAATATGTTTATACCTTGGTTAAGTAATTCTGTGAAGTAAGCAGAAGGCATAGTCTGAGTGCAGTAGAAAAGAACTAATATTTAATATATTTAAGGAAGGAAAAGTAAAGCAAAATTAAAATAAAATAGCTCTGGTATGTTGTTATCAGGCACATGTGTTCTGCCCCTGAGACCTGCTCCTGCTCTTTTTAATCACTGCAGTGCTCAGTATCTCTGACAGACTAACCATTGAAAGTCTGGCTGCAAACCTCCTGAAATCAGCTGAAGGAGTAAGAGCGTAGACCTTGATTAGTGTGAGAGATGTGGTACTTAATTCTGAAAGCACCCAATTGACATCTGAAAATTGTCAGAATAACTTTCCCCTGAAAAAATACAGATCAAGCACAATGAAAAAAAATTAATGTCTTCTGTTTTTTTATGAGAATAACCTCAGCCTGGAGAATAAAGATCGGGGGTTTTTTGTATGAAAACAGGTATCTTTTTATTGCTTTCGCATCTCCCTTATGAGGAAAGGCTGAAGGAGCTGTGTCTCTTTAGTGTGGAGAAGAGGAGAATAAGGGGTGTTGATAAAAATGTAAAGGTTGAGTGTAAGGAGGATGGAGCCAGGCTCTTCTCAGTGACACCCAGTGGTAGGACAAGGGGCAATGAGTGCAAGGTGGAACACAGTAGGTTCAACAGAAACATGAGAAAAACCTTTTTCATGGTGAGGGTGACAGAACACTTGCACAGAGAGGTTGTGGAGTCTCTTTCACTAGAGACATTAAAAACATGCCTGGATGTGTGACCTGATCTAGGTGTTCCTTCTCCAGCAGGAGGATTGGACTAGATGATCTCTTTATGTCCCTTCAATTGCCTGAATTTATGTGATTCTGTGAAATGTGTTTTTATTAAATTACTTTCTTTAGTTTTTATATAAAAGACTGCTACTATACACATGATCAAGACTATTCTACAATGTAAACATCCTTTTCAAACAATAAAAATTACAAGTTCTGATTCTCTGGGTGCAGATGTTTCTCATCATGTGGACAGTATTAATCTGATCAGGTTTAGACNTAGATGATCTCTTTATGTCCCTTCAATTGCCTGAATTTATGTGATTCTGTGAAATGTGTTTTTATTAAATTACTTTCTTTAGTTTTTATATAAAAGACTGCTACTATACACATGATCAAGACTATTCTACAATGTAAACATCCTTTTCAAACAATAAAAATTACAAGTTCTGATTCTCTGGGTGCAGATGTTTCTCATCATGTGGACAGTATTAATCTGATCAGGTTTAGACTTCTACAATGGAAATTATTAAATCAGGTGATTTATGTCTTAAAATACTTTTCAGGCACCATCTATGGAAAGAGAGATCCCAATAAGATGGGTAAAATTTTTTGCCTAAGGTGTAGGTGAATCACAGTTGTGTCATGTTAAGCATCTCATACTTTTATGCTCTGTTTCCAAGTTTTTTACTGTCCATAAACTACTAGCTTCTCTTTTGAACCAGTTCTGAAGAGGATGGAAGGTGAAATGATTTAATCTGCATTTAAGCCAGTACCTTTGCCTACAGAAGTAATTTTGTAATTCATCAGGTGAGAGGGATTTGCAGGTCCCTAACTCAAGGACAATGTGTCTAACTCACATGGCATTTATTTTGATGCTCTTGATCNTCCCAATAAGATGGGTAAAATTTTGTTGCCTAAGGTTAGTGTAGGTGAATCACACCTTTTTCCAAGTCTTTTACTGTCTATAAACTACTAGCTTCTCTTTTGAACCAGTTCTGAAGAGGATGGAAGGTGAAATGATTTAATCTGCATTTAAGTCAGTACCTTTGCCTACAGAAGTAATTTTGTAATTCATCAGGTGAGAGGGATTTGCAGGTCCCTAACTCAAGGACAATGTGTCTAACTCACATGGGATTTATTTTGATGCTCTTGATCACCATTTACAACCTGACCCTAAGCTCATCAGGTGAAGCTTCTGCAGAAGTGAAAACTTGCATTTATTTTCAGTGGGTTCAGGATGTGATGCAAATATGTAATAAACTTGTAATTTACAAGAATGAGCCATAGTGCTCTATAGAATTATGTGTGAAGAAAATCCATTATGTGAGAGAATATTCCTTTATTTCAGCATGTCTAAAGGAACACGTGCTGCCTCATCATTCTTAGCAGCAAGGTCATTTCTCAAAGGACACGGAATGAAAANTTAATTACAATGAACATATTTAACTGTTACTTGGAGAGCTATTATCTGTGCTTCAGTCCTTGTCTATAAAAAAAAAAAAAGGAAAAAAAACCCCCTCAGTTAATTAGGAAATTTGGTACTAGGTGGCTTAATTGTTTAAATATGTTACAGATGCATTGTAGGACTGATTCTGCCATCCACCAGGAGACTGCAGAGCTGAGCTGTAAGCTCAGACAGCCTGTCCAGTAGCTGTGGCCACAACTGGATGCAGATTTGCTTGGCTGTCAAACTGAAGTGAAGGAATTAAACTACAGTGCATATTGATAGGGTGAAGAGCTTAAATGTGATGCAGAAAGTAAGCGGAATTGAGTGTAAATGAGAATTTAAGAGATTTACATAAAAATATGGGAATAGGAGTGTAATGGAGGGAAGTAGATCTTTCCTGAGTGTCAGAGGAACAAGCAGATAAACTGAAGTAGAATTAGACATAGTATCTGTGGGCATGCATGTGTAGGAGGAAAGGAGTTTGCACTCTTCTAGGTAAAAAATGCCTGAAATTTCATGGGAAATGTTCCATAACCACAACCACAAATGCTTTCATTTTCTATTTAGAGGCAGTTAAGAATCCAATATCTAGAGAGGGAAAAAGGTGTCAGCAGAAGGTTTCAATTTGAGTTTTATGCTTCCTGTATTCCCCATAGTGACAGTTTCTGTTGTGTAATCTCTCTGAACTACACATTTCTTTTGTCGGCCCTTTGTCCCAAAAATGTAGTAAAAAACACTGAAGTATTTTGCAGTAGAAGTGACAGCAAAATAAAACTCAGGTGATGGAATTAATTGTTTCTTACTAATCTGAATTTCAGGTTCCATGAGCAGTCATAGATCTCTTTAATTGAGAAAAGATTCAGTTTTCAGAAAATTTTGGCAACCTAATATTTGCGATTTCATGTCGAAAACTGAAATTTTGGGCATTTGAGGGGAAAGAAAGACATACCATTTTCCATGAAGGAGAAAAAAATAAATCAAAACATTTATACTCTTTCAACATTTCTAACAGGCACACCAACAAGAAGCATTTGTCAGCACATTGGCTGGGGTGGTGAGCACTGGCCCTGACCCTGACTGCACAAGCCAGTGCAGCCATGAGGAGAATTTATCCTTTTCCAAAGGAATTATAAGTGACACTCTATCCTTTATTACAGTCACTCCTGGAATTTTAGCTTTTTTCTTATTGACTTAGCAACTGCAACAAGGGAGGCATAGCAGAATCTTCTTCTTTGTTTTATTCTTCCTCTTTACAGGAATTCCCAGCCTTAATCACACTCGAAAAAATCTGGAAGCAGTGAAATGGCAAGGAAGAATCACAATGCAAAGAAGTTCCAAACTTATTATGTATAAATCTTTTAATTTTTATGCCAATCTTCTGATACTAGGGTTCTCATTTTTGAATGCTTTGGATTATCAAGGAGGATTATTCCTCTCTGCTTGACTTAATAACTGGAGAATATTAAAATGTTATATTACCGCTCTGTTTCCAACAATATATTTGATTGAAAGCAATAGATGGGGCTCTTAAGCTGAAATCCATTTCACGTGGGAGCAGGGTGCAGTGTTGCTTGCTCTGTGCTTGACAGCATTCTCTCTTTCATAACATGCAAATCACAGCATGAGCACGAGTGAAAAACTGAACCCACCAGCATCTCATTTCATGGCTAGAAGTTTGAGAGCTTACACACATTGCCACCAAACAGGGCTGTTTCTCCTTTCTGTTTCTACCCCCAGGGGATGCTCTGCATGAGTCCTTGTTGCAGTACCCCATGCCTCTCTGCATGCAAGAAAGTCTGAGGCTATTATTTGAATTGGCTCAGTTTTGATTAAAAAACCTAACATTGTAAGAATTGTTGCACCAGGTGGTGTCAAGCCTGGCCATGTTCTCCCTCCCTCATGTCTTGTTTTGGGAGGCCCCAAGCTGTCTGTGGTCTTGTTGCTGGGTCTGCTCCACAAACCCCTGCTTCCAGGCACATTATCTCCCACCTTTGACCCAGCCCAATTGTCTTCAGAATGCAAAAGCTAGAAGAAAAGTTTCTCTATTAATTGAATTCTTAGATCCAGGGCTGCAGGAAGTTACAGCTTTGAAGGCCATGAATTTCAAAGATGCTGAATTAATTTTGAAAGCATGCAGAAACTGACACATAAGTAAAGGTATTTGGGTACATGAAGACACAGAGGAGCTCTCATTTCAGATTCAGAATTAGTCACATGTCCTGATCTCATGGATAGAAAATGAACCACAGAATGGCATCATAGAATTGACTAGGATGGAAGGCACATTTCAAATCATCAAGTCCAACCATCAACCCAACTCTGACAAAAACCACCAATAAACCACATCTCTAAGCTCTTGATCTACCCATCTGTTAGATACCTCCAGGAATGGTTCAATATAATTTTTTTTTCCCTAATATCCTAAACCTGCCCTGACCTTTACCCCTTGTCCTATCCCTTGTTTCTTGGTGGAGGAGACTGACTCCTGCCTCTCTACAAAGTCCTTTCAGCTAGTTGTAGAGAGCAATGAGATCTCCCCTCACCCTCCTTTTCTTGGGCACTTCTTAAATATTCATGCACTTCCTCAGGACTCTATTATCATTATAGTTTTCTATAACACCTTTGGGAAATTAAAAAATATTTTTGCTTCTGCCCCTTCTCCTCCAAATCATCTAAGTTAACAAAGAATAATTACTTAATTGTAAGTTATCTTGTTGCACTGTTGTCTGGAGGCCAACTGCAGTACAAAAAATATAATACACGTGGTCTGTGCATAGATTAAAAGTGGAAAATTCTTTTTTAACATAGTATGAAGAAAGCTTTCCTTGGTCAGGCAGTGGCCATAGGAATATTTAACTGTGTAAAGCTGAAGACAGTAATTTCCTGTCTGGTGGATTGAGTGAGGGAGCACATATCACTGTGTGGATGAGCATATTTCTGGTTTACATCAGATGGCAGAAGATAAAGTGTAAATATGTTTAAATCACTGTGAATTTTTCCCCCAACCATTATGTTATTATGTTTCCAGTCTTTCAAAATAGAGTTTACCTTTCATCAGCTCCTGTTAACTAATAACCAACGTCACATTTTCATGCAAAAATGAGATGAAAAGACAGCTGTTTGAGTCACAAAAGATAAATATCGTCTGAAAAAAGCTATTGTTTTGAGTTTCTGAGTCCACTAAATAGCTGTTTTCAATGCAAATATATGACATAACCCAAAGTGAATCCAACAATACATTGGCAAAGAAACTTGTATGGTTTTCACAGGAGAATATTCAATCTGTGCAAACAGAATACCATCTGTAAACAGCAACAGAAATGAGAAGTGTACATCTGATGTGCCTGCTCACCAGATCCTTTAGGGTGCTGTGTACTGTGTACCCTTATCTTCTTTAGATAGTTCTGTACAAGGTCATTTGCAAAGCATCTTGTTACACCATGAGACTTAGAAACCTAGAACCATTTACAAATAGATATTTTAGTGAAATCAAGCCTCTAGTCCTTTTTTTTTTTAAAATCTGCTAATCTCTCATTGCCAAGTTCAGAGCATTAGTCAAAAGTAAATGAATCCACTTTTCAAGTTAAAAATAACACTGCTCTTTTATAAGACAGGATATTTTTTAAAAGAAAAAATCTTCAACTGTCACTATTACTTTAAGCTTTCAAGACATAAAGAAATAGTAGTAAAAATACTTTCGGTTTACAAGGCCTTACACAAAACCGATAAAAAATAGATTAAAAATTAAATATTTATGACCCAAGGAACTGCTGAGCATAGTTTGCTCCAGAGCACATCTGTAACAATAAAACCCAAAGTCCTGAAATTTGAATTTGCCTGTTGTGTTTGCTTAATTACTGTACACGCTAACTTTTTAGTCTCTGATAGTGTGGCTGCAGAAAATATTATTCCCTGAGGGATTTTCATATATAATTTCCAGAGGGAAACATTCCCCTTTTGATATGTGCACACCACTGCCACTACCATTAATGGAAGTTATGTGTTCCATTCAAACCCAGAGTACACCCTTGAGTATGTAACTAAATCAACAAAAGAACTATATTACAATAATGGCAGAGGTAAGACTTAATCTACCAGAGCAAAATATTCCAAGGTAAAGAGTGAGCACAATTTCAGCCTTACCATATGTATTAATAGCAATATTATCTTCTGTCAAGGGACTCAGTCTATTCTTAAGTTATAGAGTTAAAGCACAATGGAATGAAATGATGGTGGTATTTCTGAGTGTATTGAGGCTGTTTCACTTTTACTTTTGTCTTTAGTTGCTAATGTAGAACATATCAGAATCTCAACACAATAACTTTACTGAGACTTTTATCCTGTTCCTAATTGACACTTTGCTCTGGAAAATTGATTTTACACTCATGATCAGGTCATTTTTACAGTGCTACAGTAACAAAGTGAAAAGGAGAATTAGGCTCCCATAGCGACAAGTTTTGCCTTCAGATATATTGAACCTGTGTAAGTGAAAGCTTAACTAGAACCATTTAGCCTTCCTTCCATATTTTTTAAGAGGAATTACAAATTCAAATTAGGATATAGCCCCTTTCCTAACATTAATTGCAGGTACTCTCTTTCAATACCACAATTAATTTTTTATTCTATAACATAAATCCTGAATTAATGAATTACTCCTAAATTGGCTTTTAATTCCCTTATTTATATTAACAGCTCTTATTAAGTCATTATGTTCTCACTTCTTAGTTACATACAGTTTAGTGCATCTACATGTTTTTGCATGAAAAACATACATAGTTCATGATTCTATGGATGCAATTATCCAATGTAAAAAGACATTTAAGAAAAGGGATGTTACAACTGGAAGAGAATAAAGAGTTTTCTGCTGCATTGTCTTCACTTTTATTCATCAGACATGAATAACAGATGTAGCTATGTGCATTCAAAGCCAACAATGACACTGATTTTTCTAACTTTTAGAAAGTAACAGGTATATAGAAGTATACAGGTACACAAGGCAGAT
>VZTY01010732.1:20110-34285 GCA_013400935.1 Turnix velox | reverse complement strand
GTTGGTGTCTGCACTGCGTGGAGTGGGAAGGTTGGAAGTTCAGCTCCCTGCAGCGAGCAGGGACATCTGTAGTGTCTCAGGTTCCGGGGAGCCTCAGCAAGACTTACCTTGAGGCCCCACCTGGAGTGTTGTGTCCAGTTCTGGAGCCCTCAACATAAGAAGGACATTGAGCTGTTGGAGCAGGTCCAGAGGAGGCCACCAAGATGGTCAAAGGGCTGGAGCCTTCTGAAGACAGGCTGAAGGAGTTGGGATTGTTCAGCTTGTTCAGAAGGCTCATGGGGGACCACAGAGTAGCTTCTCAATAGCTGAAAAGGGCCTATAGAAAGGCAGGGGTAGGACTTCTAATAAGATATGTGATGGGAGGACTAGAAGCAATGGATGTAAATTGGAAGGGGGAAGATTCAGGCTAGACCCCAACTCCTTCAGCCTTTCTGCAAGCTGATTTAGCCAATAATAATGTCCAGTCCCATCAAGCATTACAGGGCAGGGTGAGCAATGGCTCCTACAGATCCCCATGCCACCAGGTTCCATCATCCCCCACAGGGATGCCAAGGTCACCCTCTTATGGAGGCCCCAAGGCTGTCTCATTTGTAAACACTGTGGAAATCACAGAGGTGCAATCAGTGGGAGCACAAAGGTAGGTACTGCTTTGGGTGCTGCTTGGCAAGGGGATTCTCTTTGCAGGCAAGTGCAGAACAATTTGCTGGAGGCATAACCCAGAGGCCATGTTTGCTGGTGAGAGTGGGAATTTTGTGGGAGCTTCTCAATTCTGCGACAGCTTCGTAGCAACCTCATCATGCCAAAATGCACTTGCAGTAAGCTGAATTGCAGGTGGTCAGTTATGTTGTAAAAGGTGTGATGTCTTTGCTGGATTGGATGATGATGTGCAAGATATGGGGGAGATTGTCCCTCCTGTTATGAACAAAAGGGTGGAGCTGTGTTAGTTTGCAGTCAAAAGGGAGGCTGGACCTAGCCATTGCTTGGACACAGAGGCAAAAGTGAGGTCACAGCACATGCAAGTATATCCTGCACTAAGGGAAACAGGGCTGAGAGCAGTCCTGGAATAAGTTTAATTGCAAACCTCTGTATCCAGTTCCTCATAAATAGCTGTTCTTTTCCCTCAGTTCTCAGTCTCCCAGCTTACAGCAAATGTCTTCTAAATCCTTCTCCCCCAATGCCTCCTTTTCTCCTTTATTCCTCATAATTAATGCTCATTCTTCTTCATTAACTTTCCCTCTGACCTGCCTGCTAACCTGAATCCCAGTTGCCCTGTTTAACCTCCAACAACTCACAGAAGAAGAAAAAAACTGAACCAGAAGCCACTGTCCACCTGGAGATAGGGACAGGGTGAAGCTGGATGAGACAAACAGGGCAATTCCTGGTAAATCTCTCAGCTGCTTGAACTGGACTCTATAATCACACAGTTCAGTCTGAAAAGGTGCTTTTATAGGGTAAATATCTAACACTTCAGGTCAAAATCCCAGTATAGAAAGAGCCAAGATTGGGGAGTGCATGACAGCTTTGAATTTGCTCACCACCAGACTGTTAAGCAATAATCAAAATTGTTCCCTCAGCCAAATAAAGCTGAACATCTGGGCAATCCCATTGTGCTAGAAAATGAAAATAGATTTTTTTTTTCCTCCTGTGCTGCATTTTGAATTTTAGTCTTCTGTGATAACACTTTGCCATCAGCACTCTCATGTGCATATACTCACATTCTGCAGGCTAAATTTTGCTTGGTTCAGTTACTAATGCACTTATCCAATTCATGAGCAAAAGTCTTTTGGGATGATCTGAGATGATTTTAATCCATAAATACAAAGATGCTATTTTTAATTAGACTGTGTTTACTGTTTTGTAAAAATAGACATTCAATTAGGTTAAAAAAAAAAATCTAAAAACAATTTGTTGAGAGTTATCACCAGATTGAATGCACAGCCCTGGATCACGTTAACAACTATTTAGCTTCTTGCCTTTTTAAAAAATATGTATTTGTATTGCTGTTGTTCTAATCCACTTTTATTGTGTTGTATTTCATCTCTGAGCAGAAAATCTATGTAAGAGGATAACAGCCTACTGATGATACACACTAATGGAATTATTCTATTAGCTAAAACAGTAACTGGTGTGCTACTGATGCCCACAGGTCCAATAGTCAGGAATGGCTCCCAGGGGAGTGTTCCATTGAAATGCTAGGTGCAGAGGTACCCTCTAGCAAGATGCTGGAGCTTTCTGTGGCCTCTTAAACTATGTTGTGACCATGGCAGAGCAAACCAGAAATTAGAAAGCTGGGACAGCTGGCTGAGCAGTCCATAGGAATGGGACTTATTGAATCATAGAATGGTTTGTGTTGGAAGGAACCTTAAAGATCATCTCTAGTTCCAACCTCCCTGCCATTAGCAAGGACATCTCCCATTAGACCAGGCTGCCCAATGCCTCATCCACAACCTCTCTGAGCAGCCTGTTCCAGTGTCTCTCCCTCACTGCATAGCAGGCTGCACTATAGAGAGGACAATGAGACCTGTTTTGAGTACATGATTAACAAAGATGGAGGTAAATTCTGTCCCTCTGCAAGGTCCAAAGTGACAATGAGGGTCCTACCAACAACAGCCACTGTCCCTCCAGGAAACCCATCCAGAGGGACCTTGACAGGCTTGAGAGGTGGGCCCAAGCCAACCTCATCAAGTTCAACAAGGCCAAGTGCAAGGTCCTGCACCTGGGTTGGAGCAATNAGGTGATTTTGCCCCTCTACTGGTCTCTGGTGAAATCCCACCTGGAGTTACTGTGTGCAGTTCTGGAGTCCTCAACACAGGAAGAACATTGAGCTGTTGGAGCGGGTCCAGAGGAGGCCACGAAGATGGTCAAAGGGCTGGAGCAACTGCCCTATGAAGACAGGCTGAAGGAGTTGGGGCTGCTCAGCCTGGAGAAGAGAAGCCTCAGAGGGGACGTTATAGTAACTTATCAGTACCTGAGGGGGTCCTACAGAAAGGCAGGGGAAGGACTTTTTAATATGATATCGGATGGGAGGACTAGAAACAATGGATGTAAATTGGAAGGGGGTAGATTTAGACTTGACATAATAAAGAAATGTGGTGAGGGTGGTGAAGCACTGGCAGAGGTTGCCCAGAGAGGTTGTGGATGCCCCCTCTCTGGAGGTGTTCAAGACCAGGTTGGACAAGGCACTGAGCAGCCCTTCCAACCCAAACTATTCTATGATTCTATATGAACACTGAGAGGTCAGCAGCAGCTGCTGTCTCTCTAATTGCAAACTGTATTGCCTTCTGCCACAACTTACATGTGTAAGTGCTTAAATCCTTCAGACCACAGAAATGCATATTACACCCATCAGGCTTCAAAAACAACCAAGGTGGCAGGAATTTCCAGTGTGCTCATTTAAACACAGTTTTCCTTCCAGCACTGGGAGCATCTTCCTCCTTCCATCAAAATTGTAAACAAGGAAGTACCTCAGCCAGTACAGATGGAATTCATCTCTGCCCTGTTCAGCTGCCAGGAACTTAGGCATTAAGACTAAACAATGTTCTTAACCTTCCTCTAAACCCAGGAGGGTGGGGCAGGGCTTTTGAGATTAATTTTTATCTATTTTAGAGAGCCTTTTTTAGGTTAGGAAGAACCCAGTTCTGGAGGTGAAAATTCCTTTGCCATGATGAGAGAGAGCAAGTGACTTGCTCTTCAAAAGGGCAAGAATGATAAAAGCACCCATTTTGTTGCTTCAAAGAGGGGGATTTGTTACACAGTTAAGATCAAATCCAAACAGACTCAAAAATTGTCTGTATTTGGGTATGTACCAGTTACTACGCAACAATGAAGGACCAAGCTGACAAAAGATGTTGCTTTTGGCTGTCTGGCAGAAACACCTCGTGGGCAGAGCAGTACCTCTTGTGGTTAGCTTCCCCACATGAGGAATAACAACACCTTCCATCTTCTGCACAGGACCTGAATCACTACATGCATGAGGCAGTGTTTGGATGTTTTGCCATTAGCTACAGAGAGAACAAGACCTGGTCTCTTGCACCTACAACTGGTAAGCAAAATTGATGAACTTTCAAGAACTTTTTTTATTTTTAAACAAAACAAAGAATATGTGGTTGTCAAAAAGCCTTATCCATGACCCCAAGTGTCTTTATTCATCACGTATCACCTTCCCAGTATCAAAAAACAAAGCTGTAACGTTATGCTCAGAGAGAGAGAAAAAATATTATGTCATTTGATCCAAATGCATTCAGACATATAGTGTGGGCTTACTGCTGGCTGCCTTAAAGGAAATCCTGATGTCATCCTGGCCCACTTCAGATCCAGCAAAATTTTAATGGTACATTACTTTAAGCTTCTGGGTTATAAAATGATGCTACTTAAGCTCATTTAATGCATCATTTTATATAGCCAGAGAGAATATTGCTTTTAAGCATTTTTGGTTGGTATAACCTGACCAGTTGGAAAACACCCACTAAAGACCCCTTCAGTTCTCTTTTGGCCAAAAAAAAAATCCAAGAGAGAAGATCATTTGGGATGAAAGGCTTGTCACGTCCTGCAGACACACTCATTATAAGTATATTAAAACTAGGCTTCACCTTTTTTAGGGCACAGAAAGCCTTTGCATCATGAAAGAGTAACCAATTTCATAATTTTAAACTCTTTCTAACTGAGATAGAGTGAGAAAATTTCTTTCTGTAGGGTATCCCTGGTAAACTGAAGTATCTCAGGTTCAGCTGTTTAGGAACTGCCCTTATTTCCTGAGACTGAATCTCTTATTCTTTTTGTAAGGAGGAAGTCTCTTTAGTGCACTGTGTTTGAAGTCTTGTTAACTCTGAAAAAGTTGTTAAAAATCTCCTTCTACATCTTAAATTGTACCAAAATGGTCAAGACTGTAGTAACAGAATTGCTCTAGGATAAAAATCTCTCTTCTGAATATTGTTACAAAGCAGAAGGTATGAGGAAAGAGTTGCTGCAGAGGGCAAGAATTAGGGGATTTAGAAAACTCCCTGGGAGATGTGGGGGGGTGTTACCTGACACATCTTCGGTGGCTCCAGAACCACATGAGGGCGCGTTTTGAATGAGATCTGTCAATGCAGAGTCACCACATCAACTACGGGGACTCTTCAACTTCAGCTGACTAGCACTTTATTACCAATATGTCCTTCTCAGTGCTGCCCCACTTACCCCCGGCAGCTGGAGCTTGGGGCAGGGAGGGGAAATCAGCTTGGCACCATGTCCCAGCATGTGGCTACTAAATAAAAGACAGTCCCAGCACTGGCTACAGCCACACAGCCTCTGGGGACAGAGGGAGAGAGGGCTCCTGCAGGATGAGTGTGGGGTCTGTGGGACCTCAGTGAGCACACACACACAGTCTGGAATCAATACCTCAGTCCCTCTCCTGGCTCCCAGGACCCACATGAGGGTGTTGTTGGGACAGAAACGGGAGGTTTCATAGTCATCTGGGTTGGAAGGGTCCTTTCAGGTCATCAAATTGGATATCTGAAGGCAGGACTAGGAATAACAGATGTGAACTGGCAGGGGGAGATTCAGGGTGGAGATAAGAAAGAAATTCTTTGTTGTGAGCGTGGTGAGACACAGGAAGAGGTTGCCCAGAGAGGCTGTGGATGCCCCCTCTCTGGAGGTGTTTAAGGTCAGGCTGGACAAGGCACTGAGTAACCTGGGGTAGTGGGGGGGGGCCCAGCTCATGGCAAGGGGGTTGCAACTAGATGATCTTTGAGGTCCCTTTCAACCCAAACCATTCTATGATTCTATGATTCTTGGCATCTTAGCTTCCCTTTATTAAAGGTTTCACTCTGCCAAGCACAAATGTTCAGAGAAACAAATCAAAAGGCACACCAAAAACGTATATGTGAAAGGCAAAACCCAATAAAATGAATTTCTGACCTGGCCAAGCAGTTTTATTAACACAGATTCTAGCCCTTTCATTAAGTAAACACATCCAGCTCTGCCCCTAAAGTCATACTGGTGAAACTGGGAGTTTGTAACAGCAGTACTGACACTGTATTATCTACTGTAACACTCTAATAAATAATGATGTATCATGCCAGAAGGGTTTAATTTGAAACAGATGGTCTAAAGGAATGGAAACATAAGCAAAGTATTCTACTGTAATCACTATCCAGGAAACAAAAGGAGATTTGATATTGTTGCCTCAAGGGCTGCCTTCCTCCAACATTTTTGTCTTAGATGAGAGTAAACTTCTATTTTTGCAACCAAGCCCAGGTGCTCACAAGGAAACAGAAATTGGGCAATGTTCCTAATCTTGATTGTCAACTGAGAATTTGCCTTAGCAACAGCACTGCAGCGTTTGTTGCTTTTGCAAAGTTCAGTTGATCTCTCTTTACACCATTTTTTTTATTCTGTGTTAGAAAAGAAATGGAATGGACAGCAGCAGCTTCTCTTGCATTTGGTATAACAGTCACTTCTTAATCTTTAGGCACTAAAGTACCCCTGCTTTTAGGAGCACTGACAAAGACCTGATCTACAAAATTCATGTAGCAGGAAAGAGATCATTCTTCTTGCAGGATCATTTGAGATACTGTGACACACATAATTACACAGCCTAGGAGATTTCTAGTTTTAACAATCCATTTAATGCTTTTACAAGATATACAAAGGCAAAATTCTGTCTCCTCACTAAGGGATATCCTTTCCTGTTTCAGATATTCCCTGCTTCACTTCAGAAACCACCCCCAAAGGGCTGAGCTTGGCTAAAGCAGTTCCTTTTTTTGGCAGCAAGTATTAAAATGCAGTGTTTTCACATCCAAACTGCATGGAGGCTGCGTAGGCACAAACCTGGGATGTAATAGTTTTTGGGAAGTGACACTAAGAACAGGTCTGGAGAACCTGCAAGGTAGTCAGGCAGAGATATGACGTTTTCTGCTGGCAATGGGGCAGAAATAGCAGCTGCAGCTGAGATTTAGCTAGACAAGCTTTCCAAATGCTCCTCCTGTTCAGAGTCTGAGGCTCAGACTGAGCAAAGGACTTGCTTAGACTGCACCTACTTACAAATTCATGAATAATCTTCCTCAAGTCAGTTGACCCTGTCAGTATCATGCCAGCTTTTAAAAAACACACTTTTCAGGAGAATTTATGAGCTTAGCACTTACTTTTCTCACTTTTGAGGGCTCTTGGAGAGGAAGCATTTTTGTATTTCAAGTTTTTTTCTGCAGACATCTTTTTTCCCTGGCTTCTTACTAGAATTGCTCCATCAGCAATTTTTTTTCTTGAGACCTGGGGCCTTTAAAATCACAAGCAATGTCACATCAGTCCTAATAGCTTTGAGAAGTAAGAAAAGATAATGGGATGTTCAACTATTTAAACACAGATGTCTGCTTATGTGTCTTATTACACATTAGTCACGCTATCTAGAAAGCTTGATGTGAAGCCAGGAGCTGAGAAATAATATTAGTTACTATTACTCTGGGATTACTGTCTGACAAATACTTATATAAGTACTTTTATAATACTTTTATATTGGCTCAGGACTAATGTCCTGAGTGCTCTGAGTGTTCTGAGCACCGGCTCCTTCAGACCCTGTGCATTTCTCACTGCCACCACTGGGGTTATACCTGTAAGGAGAACACCGGTGGAAAGATGAATTTGTCCCATTGACAGTATTGCTCAAGAAAAAAAAGGGATTGTAACGTACATCAATGTGACCTTGCTTCTGCTGATGGAGATGATGTATGAAAAAATCAACATGAGCCACCAGTGTGCACTTGCAGCCCAGAAGGTCACCCAATCCTGGGCTGCATCAAGAGAAGTGTGGTCAGCAGGTCAAGAGAGGGGATTTTGTCCCTCTACTAGGATCTGGTGTTGCCCCACCTGGAATATGAAGACAGGCTGAAGGAGTTGGGGTTGTTCAGCCAGGAGAAGACTCATGGGGGAGCGTTCTCTCCTGATTTGCCACTGGTACTTTACTGTTATAACCTGTTGTGATTTATCTATGACTTTTTCCTCAAAAAGAAGAAATCATAGAATAGTTTGAGTTGGAAGAGACCTTTAAAGATCATTGAGTTCCAACCCCTCTGCCATAGGCAAGGACACCTCCCACTACATCAGGCTGCTCAGTGCCTTGTCCAGCCTGGCCTTAAACACCTCCAGAGAGGGGACATCCACAGNTCAGGTACTGATAAGTTACTCTGAGGTCCTCCCTGAGCCTTCTCTTCCCCAAGCTGAACAACCCCAACTCCTTCAGCCTGTCTTCAGAAGGCAGCTGCTCCAGCCCTTTGGCCATCTTCATGGCCCTCCTCTGGACCTGCTCCAACAGCTCAATGTCCTTCCTGTGTTGAGGACTCCAGAACTGGACACAGTAACTCCAGGTGGGGCCTCACCAGAGCCAAGCAGAGGGGCAAAAATCCCCTCTCTTGACCTGCTGGTCACACTTCCCTTGATGCAACCCAGGATTTGGTTGGCCTTCTTGGCTGCGAGAACTACTGCATGAAAACTACTTAGCTAAAATGAACTGCAGACTCATTAGCTTAAACAACTGTTGCTATTGGTAGCAACTTATGCATAATTATTTTAAAAATATTAGCCAAATGCAGATTCAGCAGCTATTGCTGCAGCAATTGGTGAAATATGCACTATACATTTTATGGAAGTTTCTTGAGTCTCTGTTTCAGAGACTCAGAGACATTTCACATCTGCAAAATGAAAAGTAATAAGCAACTTACTGTTGCCGCGGATTGAATTTACATTTTGTAATGAATTTAATGTGTCATATAAAATAGAACTTGAGCTGTAAACAGGCCTGGAAAAAATTACAAATACTCTCCTCTTGCCAGCTTTAACTATGTGGGGAGGAGAATTACTTTTACAATGCTTTGCTTCAGCTTTTTTTTGCAATACATTTGACAGACATGTGGCAAAGAAATACTGGTTGATGCTTAAATTTAAAAGTTATATTTTCTACTGAAAGCATGGCTCCAAGATAAGAGCAGAGGGCTGTGGAATTGCCAAAAACTAATGGCTATCTTGTGAGGACACAGCTCCATTTGAACGTTTCCCTGCTAGCCTGCCTGCAAACCCCAGCCAAGCCTCTTGTAGAGCTCTGAAAGACTTGTGTTGTTATTCTGCCTTATCCCCCTGTCTTCTTTTAGGCCCTACCTACATTATAACCTCCTGTCTTCTGCAAAATAATAATGGGAATTCACCTGGAGCTGGAAGAAGAGCTTTTGTATGTGCTTATTGGCGTGCTGCCTGACCAATCCCTCATGCTGAAAGAAACTGGAGGAAAATTTTCTTGCCAGCAATAAATCCAGCTGCCCTCTGCCCACTTTTGACACTATTTCCTTTCATGTCAGCCAAGGTTATTTCTTCCCTCATTTTCATTACCCTTTTCTCTATGACCTGAACTAAGGACTGTAAAGGTGTCTTCTGAAGTCCCACAACTCTGCCACAAGGCAAAGTGTGCATATGGTCACCCTATAGCCTCTACCAACCACTGTCCTGTTGCCTCTAGGTTTCAAATCTAGCCCCAGGGAATGGCCACTAGACCTAACACTTAACAATTTAGATCCAGAGGATCTTCTGTGTCAGACTAGAATAACAGCTGACAAGTGTGATGTGACTTTGCCAAGGTCACATAATAAACTCACTGTTCCCAGGTCTGTGCCTCACTCCCACTGGGTGGCAGGTAACACATCTCTCTCACCAAAAAGGAAGATGACAGAAGAGCTCATTGCTTAAATATGGCCAGGATTGGAGCTTGGAGGGAGCACAGATACATCACATGTAGTGAGACATTTCACACTTCTCTGCCTGAGGCAGGCAAAGTGGTTTTGGGATCACAGGTTGTGTAATAAACCCATCCAACAGCAGGATGCTCAGGGATCCACTGCTGGTGGATGTGTATAAATAAACCAAACCCAAGGACAGCACACACCAAGTCTCTCGTACCCAAAATAGACATCCTCCATCATTTCAGGCACAATGCTGAAATGCACTTCCGCAGCATCCAGGGCATTAGATAGATATGAAGAGAGCACAATGTGGTGTCCCCCTTTTTTGAGGTCACTCACCTCCTGAAGCTATTTATTTCACTCTATTTCTGCTCAGTAATTTTAGTGATTGTTATATATATACACACAACTGTTCAAATAAGCAGGCAGCAAAGAGCAGAATTGCTTAAGGCAACAAAGCATATGGTCTCTTGGAACAAGGATTAGTGCTGTGTGGGCATAATGCAGAGGGTTTGCACTAAAAGGAAATATAGAATCATAGAATCACAGAATAGTTTGGGTTGGAAGGGACCTGAAAGATCACCAAGTTCCAACCCCCCTGCCATAGGCAGGGACACCTCCCACTACATCAGGCTGCTCAGTGCCTTCTCCAGCCTGGCCTTGAACACCTCCAGAGAGGGGGCATCCACAACCTCTCTGGGCAACCTCTTCCAGTGCTTCACTGTAAAGGATTTCTTTCTTAAGTCTAAATCTACCCCCTTCCAATTTACATCCTTTATTTCTGGTCCTACAGCATCAGATCAAGGGAAGGCTCAAAACAGAAATCTTGCCTAAATTTACAAAAAAATGTTCAAAAGTCAGTGTGAAAGACTGACATTCTCAGCAACACCCACCACTCAAACACCCAAAACCTTTCTCCCTAAGATTATAACCCCAAGTGATGGTTTCCTTTGAGGTTCAACACCTCCCAAATCTGCCCTGGCGCTCTTGGAAATCTATGGGATGCATCTGCTTGGCTTCATATTAGAATATGATATAGATATTATAAAGATAATCACAGAATGAAAAGGTTTGAGCCTCTCACAAACATTTGTGAGGTCAGAAAGTGATATCCCCACCTGCCATGGGGAGCAGTAAAGATGTACAAATCAGCAGGAATTGGCAGTGGAGGAACTGGCCCCACAATGCCTGAAGCCAGTTCCTGTGCTTTAAGTGCAGCCCATCTCTCCAGCTGCACATCTGAGAGGAACATCTCCTAGTGTGAATTAGAGCTAAGATTTGGGAAAGTGACAACAGGTTAACAGTGTAAAGCACGTGCATTTTGATGGAAAGGATTGTGGGCTACAACAGAGCTGTTTGTGTGCATTATTTCCTAGTGTGTCTGAAAAATGAGTCATAGCCAAGTACCACCTATTTATAACTGCTTGTGGTTTTCAGAACTCAATGATCTTTAAGGTCCCTTCCAACCCAAACTATTCTATGATTCTATGATTCTAGATATCTTTCAATGCCACAAGGGCTGATCCCAAGGCCAGATGGATTAGTAATATTCGGGTTGCAAAACAGGATCGTGCTATTACTCACTGAGTTTACTCAGACACTGTAATTTCCATAAGGTGAGCTTTTGCTAAGAAAAAGTAGCACATTTGTATTTATGTAAAAATAAAAAAAGAAAAGCAAAACCCGAACAAACCCCAACAAAACCCCCCTCACCATCCATTCAAATACTGTGCAAGGGAAAATCTGACAGTAAAGCTGTATTCTGGTAAATCACCTGTGCCCAGGACTAGAAACAATTTTTAATGTCATTTTATGAGGTTCCACAATCATCTCTGATCCATCTCTGATGCTTTTCCACTGGCACACACAAGAGACATCACTTCATACTCATTAAAGCAGTGAATGCAGAAAGAAACCACTGCCCAGGAGCTACTTACCTGCATGTGAAGATTAAATTCTCTGTAGTAAGGACAGAAGTTGTATTAAAAATAGAGTTGGGATGTGTTATTGGAATTCTGCTTTCCCTTTTGTCCTCAGTTATGGGTCAAAAAGATGACAAAGACTTGATTTGCTCCATGTCAGAGGCTTGAAGTCAATTAACTGCAATGAGCTCATTCTTTGTGGGTGCCAAACTCCCAATGGGATTTTGTCTGTAATGAGGTTCTACTAATATTATAAGGAAAACTATAAGGAATGTTAAGACACTGACAGAGCTTATCCATATGTTTTTTTTTTCTAGAATATATCTGATCTGAAATGGGCAGCATACAAAGCTATTCAAACTCTGGGGCAACACTGAGCTTCACCAATATTTCTAGAACACCCTAAGGTACTCTGTCTATACAGTCCTCATTAATCAAAGTACTTTGGATTTGTGGACACAGGTCAGTTTGATCAAATGATATCTCTTTCAATGGTGAAGCTACCTGGTAGGTTCTTCCATGGCCTGGAACATAACCACTGGCAGAAACACTGTTCCCAGTCTATTCTATTCTATTCTATTCTATTCTATTCTATTCTATTCTATTCTATTCTATTCTATTCTATTCTATTCTATTCTATTCTATTCTATTCTATTCTATTCTATTCTATTCTATTCTACTCTATTCTATTTTCCCAGCCTGGAACATAATCACTGGCAGAAACACTGTTCTCAGTCTATTTTATTCACTTATATTTTAGTATTTCTGAATTTGTATTTTGCTACTTACATAACCCTTTTTTTTTCTTCTATCAAGACAGAGGAGTTCCATTTCAAATCCATCAGATAGGGACACCTGGAACTAGTGTTACTTGAATGTATGTACACAGTTATGTACACATTATATACCCATAGGCATTTTATATATGTACCTATATATAAGGCTCTGTAAAATGTACCATCACTTCTCCAGGACTGTTTTTAATCTGTAAAAGTAGATCATATTCCTTCATATAAATGGAAATGTTTAACTGAGACATTTTTTAAATGTTTTGGGCTTACAGAGGTATCAGCCATGAAATAAGCCTCACGTTAAAATTCAAGTTATTGTGACAAGATGTAAAAGAACTATTTTGACAGTAATTCTAATCAATTTATTACATAACTGCTCCTCTTTTAAAAGACATATTCACCTGTATAAATTATTTCCTTTGTCTCTCCTTATTATGTTTCAAAAAGTGAACTGCAGAATGAAAAATAACAATGAGAAATTGAACACAAACTTGGATAATTTATCGATTAGTTTGAGAGAGAAAAGGCAAGATCACTGTAAGCCAAGATGTCTTTAAGCAAAATATACTAAAATGGATCATAGAATCATAGAATGATTTGGGTTGGAAGGGACCTTAAAGATCATCTAGTTCCAACCCCCCCACCTCATAATTCTGTTTCATGTAGCCAACATCAATAGAGCCTGGTGAATATGTTTTTGACCTTTTTATATGTAATCACTGCCATGTGAAGACACAGCAACACACAAATAGGACTGGCCTTTATCATAAACATGCTTGAATGGATCCTTGCTTAATGTAATCAGCCTACATATGCAAATCATGGCATAAGAAATCCTGCAGCAGCTGCTGTTAGGAGGGCTTGGCAACTGCATGTGTTGTAGGCCACTCTTCTAGATGTAATGGACCTATTTTCAAAGGTTAAAAACAGATAGATGAAGACAGATAAAAAATTGTGTATCTTTGGGATGCACAAATCCAGCTCTTCAACAATTCAACAAAATGTTCAACACTTTAAAATACACCATTCTCTTCCACAGTCAGCCTGTAGAAATGCCTCACAACTGGGCTGGACCACAGGATCCTGATCAACTCCCCAACTTGAACAAAAAGCACTACAGGAAACTTCATTTATTGTTGCTTCATGGACCACATGCTGTGGCCTCACAACCATGAGGCATTTTCTTAAAGACTTGGCATATTTTCTACCATAAGTACCTTGGTGCCATCATAAGCACCTTGAAAATGAGACTCAGCCTGCAATCACTTATTTAATATTTTGCCACCTGCAGATTTTGGCTTTTCTGGTTCCTCTGTTTTCAGTTCACATTTTGCACAGGTGGAAATGAGAAAGGGCAGCGTGCCATGAATCATAGAATCATAGAATAGTTTGGGTTGGAAGGGATCTTAAAGATCATCGAGTTCCAACCCCCCTGCCATAGGCAGGGACACCTCCCACTACATCAGGCTGCTCAGTGCCTTGTCCAGCCTGGTCTTGAACGCCTCCAGAGAGGGGGCATCCACAGCCTCTCTGGGCAACCTCTGCCAGTGCTTCACCACCCTCACTGTAAAGAATTTCTTTCTTAAGTCAAGTCTAAATCTACCCCCTTCCAATTTACATCCATTGTTTCTAGTCCTCCCATCCAATATCATATAAAAAAGTCCTTCCCCTGCCTTTCTGTAGGACCCCCTCAGGTACTGATAAGTTACTATAACGTCCCCCCTGAGCCTTCTCTTCTCCAGGCTGAACAACCCCAACTCC
>VZTY01010732.1:0-19838 GCA_013400935.1 Turnix velox | reverse complement strand
ACCCAGGTGCAGGACCTTGCACTTGGCCTTGTTGAACTTGATGAGGTTGGCTTGGGCTCACCTCTCAAGCCTGTCAAGGTCCCTCTGGATGCCATCCCTTCCTTCAGGTGAATCAACTACACCACACAGCTTGGTGTCATCTGCAAACTTGCTGAGGGTGCACTCAATCCCACTGTCCATATCTCCTACAAAAATGTTAAACAGCACGAAGCATCTCAGCAACCAAATGTATCTCCAGTATAAATTCATGGGGGAAAATTAGACAATTCAAAACACTGAAGTGACTCAAAGGTTTAAAAAATATATATGTATTACGAGAGCCACAAAAAAAGGTTACAGACAGAGCTCCACAAAGCCTGCACAGATACATTCCAACAATTCAAGGTGGCAGAACAGGTGAAATACAGACCATAAAAATGGCTTGACATGAACTTTCTGGACTGCCAGAGACAGCAACCTTGACCCCCATCTTTCCCACACACAAAAAAATATTGAATATATATATGTATCTATATCTATACCTCTAGTCTGGACCAACAGAGATAGTCCAAAGAAAACAACATTGCATTTTCCACATTAGGCTTATAGGAGAATAGGCATCATCTGAGGAAGGTCCATGACATGATGTTCTGCTTGGTTAGCAATTTTAGAACAGCAGCACAACACAGTTCATTTGCTGCATGTGGCTACTGACAAGTAGCTCTGTGCAACCCTTAGAGCTGACCTGAACAAAAATGAAGCAATTACATTGGGTTGGTTTTGTTTAATTTAAAAAGAAAATGCAAATGTAACACATTAGGGCAGTTCCTGCAAGAATTTTTCTTAAAAATTCAAGACTTCTATAACATACCTGCGTACAGACACGCTCTAAGACTGTTTTCATGACCTTCAGGTAAATATGCCACCCTGAGAGGCTTTTTATCCCTTGTTTTTTCAGGTTATGTCTGCATCCAGTTTTGCCATTGGGGGCCAAATGCTGGTTATATATCAGTGCAGTATTTGGCCCAGAGTTTTCAAAGTCTTTGCTATTCAGACTTTCCTATGAGGTCAACAAACAAAGTAGTAAAAAAAAAAACAACCCAAAAAAAAAAAAAGAAAATATTAAGGCTTCAAGTAAAAATATTTCCTCTCTCTCCCACCCACGTAGTAAGGTACATTTGATTTCATAATACTCAGTATTTTATACAATGATCCAACTTTTCAAGGCAGATTGTACTACAATGAAAACCTTGAGCCTAAAATGGAAGTGTATGAACAGGGAACAAAGAGCTAATAAAATGCAATATGCAATGAAAACTGATGCATAAACTAAACAAAAAAAACTATTGCTGTTTTTTTTTTTTTAAATAAGCACTACAATCCACAGCTAAAAATTTTAAAAAACGCTGCAAAAGACTTAAGACTTCTGAAACATGAAATAAACATAACAAGGATAAAGAAGCAACTTTACAAATGAGTTAACTTGTGCTGGATTTTCATGGCTAATCCCCATCTACTGTAAACTAGCATCATTTTAATGAATGCTGATAGATCTACATCAATTTACAGCAGCTGAAGACTTGGCCTGCAGTGTCTATGAAAATCAAGATTATCTGGGCAGAAGAACCTTCCTGCTAGTGTGTAAACGGCTTGAAGGACTAGACTTGAACAGGGGCTGGATTCTGCTCCAAAATTAGACTTAGTAAACAGGCCCCCAGTCCCACAACAGGAGCTGTGGAAGCAGACACCTACATTTATGAGAAAATAGCTGCAGGTTCAATGATTTAGATGGAAATGAGTCTGTATTTGCTGCATGCAGTCTCCTGCTGTAGTCTCTCTGCTAGGATTAGTCTTCTGTATGATTTGAATAATTTACTCCAGGCTGTGTGCACTGAATTGTATGCAAACCTCAAAAGGAAAAAAAAAAAAAAAAAGACTTTGGTACCATTGTAAACCTATTAACAAGTGAAATGTCTCTCGACTGTGGGCAAAACTACTCACAAAATATATAATCCTTACATCTGAACCTGTAATGACACAGTGCATTCATTCTTTCTTCCCTTCCCCCTTGTGAACTATGTCAAAATAACCCTAGATATTAGTGCTTGATATACACAATACTGTGTTTAGTCTTACTGAGAAATTCTCTCGTGAACTAATGTAGTTAACTTCAAAGGCTCTTCAGCCCTTCAAGTTCCTCAGTAGCTTCTTTGTTTATAAATGCAGGAGAAAGAAGGATCCAAGTGGAGCATCACTGGGATGCAAATCTCAAAGATTACATTGGTGCAAAATTTTCAGACGTGCTTGCATGAATTTCATGTACATAGTCAAAGATACATGATAAAATGTGCCCTTGTCCAGCTCCCTAGCTCAGCTTCAGTGTTTCACATAACATATCCCCTCTTTTTCAGGGCTTACATATGGCATACATGATACTTTAAAAATAAGTAAGTTTTTGTGATACTCTATGCACCAGAGTGAATTCCAGTCCTTGAGGAAATACTGCATCTTCCTGAGGAATTAACATCAGGGTAGAGCTGCAGATTAATAACAGTTAAATATGGAAGAAATCTATAAGGCCATCTGGTCTAGCCCCTTGCCCCTGTAGGCTCACCTCTTCCAGAAGGGCTTTTGTTGAGTAGTCCAAATATAGACTGACTGTGCTAAAGAGTTAGTCTCCAACATTCTGCCTTGGAAGACTATTCCACTGCCCCTTCCTCTCCATCTTTTCCACCCCTGATGGGCTACATATAGCCCATCAGTTACCAGCCACAACCCTTTAATTTTCCTTTGGTTTTAAATCTTCTAAAGAATGTGTTTGTAAAATGATGGCGCTCAATTCCCACTTCATAGCTTAGCTAGTGACATGGTTTTAGCCCTTTAAATCTTTTCATCAGCCAGCCCATCCAGTCATTTCATATATATTGCTCCATCTGCACCTGATTGGGTTTTTGCCAGCATCTTTCTGGTACCATAGTGCCTCCAAATAAAGACAGCTCTTCACGTGCCATTGAGCAAATCTGCAAAGAAAAACTACTCCTTCTCTGCTCCACCATGTCCCTACAGTAGGCATTTAAAATATCATCAAGGCAATAAAAACCCACACTGATTTCTAGTTCACTGTCTCATATCTTCAGCCTCTTGCAGCTGTACTGCTTTCCAGGTTTCTCCCCCTTCAGGCAAGACAAACCATGACTCTGAGAGATTATTAACTTCCTTATGTTCTCTTCAACCTCCCTCTCCAAATAATGATGTGACATCCAAGGGACACAATAAGCATGTATTGCAGCAGATTTCAAGGTTTTTCAACCCAAAAGAGAAATTTTAACCAGGCAGAAGTGAGGTCAATGTTTGCCTCCTGGAATAAATTATCCCAACATACATGGAAAGATGTTTATCAACACATCTCAATCATAGTCAAGGACTGAAAACAATTCAACCTCTTGTAAAAATATCCTGAAAAACAACCAATTCAGCTCTCTAGTCAGAACTATTCATCAGGAGAATCAGGAGGGAAGTTGAGGTTTCATAAGCTGACTGGTTTCATGATAAATAACCATTTTGAGTGACTTTGGCAATAGCTGCTCAGGATATTTTTAATTGCACAGATGATCTGGCCAATTTCCATTGCTCCAGATCTCAGTACTTTTGACTTCTCAGGTGGTAACTGAATGGGAAGGAAAAGGACATAAGGAATGAAAAATAGACTAAAAAAAAAATAAAAATCCATTTGTCCCAAAATTAGCTTTGCCAGAGTTCTCATCTTTGTGCCAAACATAATGCATCCCTTTCTTGCTTTTTGTAGTAAAATAGTCTTAAAATCCAACAAAGTAAAAAGAGTTTTCTGGAGAAAGGAAAAGGAAATCTCGGAATATTAAACAGATTTCATTGATGTTATTTTAAAAAGTTGTTCCCTGGGGGGGGGGGGAGAAAATAGCCAAATGGAAAATCCTTTGTCTAAGAGTATTGAAGAGCAGAGGGAATGTGCTAGTAAATTAGGCAGTCAGAAATTTTCTATCCTTGTAGATGTATGCTTGGCTCAGTTACACATACTGTAAATTCAACAGATTATGATAACCTTGCTGCAGGATTGCACAGATGGCTCCAGGGTAAGGCAGTAAACCCTGCTATCGCCAAAATCCAACAGGTAAACGAGGAGAGCGCAGGGAAAGCAGTTTGACAGCTGTTTAAAATATGTTCCCATCCAAACATTTCCTATTTTATCTGTTTGGTTTCATTTCTCTGTCGGAGAAGCCTTTAAAAACCAGAGGGAGCAAGAGGTCAGAGTGGAAGATCCTTACTTGGTGTTGCAATCCTTTTCCATGACACACACACACACACACACACACAATTTCACACACAGGGAGGCAAAAGGCAGACAGTGAGAAGCTGTTGCTATCCTTTCTCCTGCTCTCCTTCAGAAGCAAGAAGGTTTTTAGAGATGACACAGTGTTCATGGCCCCCCTTGCCTTGCTGCTTCTCAGAAGGAGGAACCTGACCTGCAATGCCTGGAGGACACAGAGCAGTCCTGGCACAGGCAGCCAGCCTAGCAATGGGAGCCTGCTTTCCACAGCAGAAGGAAAACAGCAGTTGGGCCTCTGGCTCCTGCTGGACAGAAGAACTGCAAGGGGCCAAGGGAAAAACTGAATGATCCTGGACTGACCATACTTTTTCACCACACAGCTAGTACACAACAGGTTTGTCAGACAAACACACGTACAATGGCTTCAGTGCTCTCTGGCATGAAAGAAATCCATCCTGTGGCTGTGGTGTCAGGTTGTAGCCAGTTCCTGCCAGTTCAGGAGAAGTCTGTACAATTTTATTCCCTCAAGAATAAGGCTGCAGCTGTTTTTTTTGGCCAAGAGAGAAAGATGAAAACAGAACAAACTCAAAACAAGAAAAGGAGAGTGGCCGCCTGCTGCTGCTGCTCCTTCTTTGTTGATGTTTGAGTCTTCACAGTGCTCCTAGCTTCATGGCTGGCTGAGTGGATGGCTCTTTATTGTTAATTAATTTTTATTTTACACTGAAATTTCATAGGTTGTTCCACCAACTCCAGACACCTTCTTAACGTTTGAGTGCCTAGCAGGGCTGACAGGTGTCCCCTGGGAACTTGATGTTGAACCCAACCTGGAGATTCCTTTGGGCTGTCCATTTATTTTACTGTGAGGTGTCTTCAACTGCAAATCATCCCTGCATCAAAAGAAAAAGATGCAACGTTAGTGACAGAAGTGTGACAGCTTCATCCAGGATAAACAACTCTCCTGTTACCCTGAGTCCCGGTGCTGAAAAATATTCAAGCATGGGAGCAACCTAGTTGACACACTTGATGAGAAGCCACTGAAATGAGAGAATTCATCAGACTTTTTGGTCAGTGGATCAGACCCTTCACTTCATTCCTTGCTTAAATGCTTTGTTGGACCAAACTGCATCATCATTTGTGGATCATCATTTGTGGGGGGTAGATTTAGGCTTGACATAAGAAAGAAATTCTTTACAGTGAGGGTAGTGAAACACTGGAAGAGGTTGCCCAGAGAGGCTGTGGATGCCCCCTCTCTGGAGGTGTTCAAGACCAGGCTGGACAAGGCACTGAGCAGCCTGATGTAGTGGGAGGTGTCCCTGCCTATGGCAGGGGGGTTGGAACTTCATGATCTTTAAGGTCCCTTCCAACCCAAACTATTCTATGATTCTATGTGGGAGGTTTTAACTGTCATCACTTTATCTTAAGCCACAAATCTGGCAGCATTTCCAGTTAAATATTCAGCTAGACAAAATGATGCTGCTCATTTCTGTAAGCCCTAAGAGAGGTGAAGCATAAGACTTCATTATGACAGAAGACACAAATGGCAGTGAGTCAGGAAGCACTTTAGGATGTTGTAATTAAAAGCCCTTATTCCAGGTGGACCCTTTGAGATAATTTGCTTTCTTAAAACCTACAGCCAGGGAACACAGGCAACATGGCTTTCCTCAAAAGATCTTTTAAATCTAGGCTTAATGTGTCTTGTCCCCAAGACTCACAAAGTAATTAGGATAAAAGCCTTCCAAAGAACTGTTCTGGAAGTACCAGCACAGCCAGGGTGTGCTGCTGGATTCTCTTCCCACACTCCTGCTCAGTGGATGTCTGCTTGAGTTTACCTCAGTCTGAAGAATGCCTCATGCCAGCAGCAGTGACCAGGGGCTGAAACACCTTCCAGCAAGGAATCTTTTGTGTCTGCCTTCAATTTGAGGCACCCTGAGCTCTTTCAGACCACTAACATTTTCTGCAGGCCAGAGGGTTTGATGGATTAACCTAATTCAAAAAGCAGTATCTTCCTTTACATGTGTCTGCAAAAGAAGAACTACCCTGGTCTTTTACACAGCTCTTGATAGGTTCAAAATAGCCCCAAAACCAAAAAAGCACTTTTTATGTGGCAACCTGATCTGGTGGCTGTGATCTGGATGTGAAGCAGCAAGTCCATCAGCTCATGCACCATCCTGGCACACTAGAGAATGGAGTCATTGGTATGTGACCCAGCAAAGCACACAGAAATACAAAAAATAAACAAAGTGTGTAGTTTACATAAAATACCAATGCATCTCTAAGATAAGATGTATCCAAATTCTACATTTACCTCATCACAGTGTTATAAAAACCTTAATCTCGTGCTTAAGTTCTCCTGAATAACAATGTCTGCCTCCTAAAACAGGTCAGAGAGGAGCTGGGGAGTGTCAGGAGAAAGGGAAGGAGCAATTGTTGTTCCTGAGTGTTCCTGAGAGAAGAAACATGCTAGATTCACAAAGCACAGATTGCCAGTGGGAGGATTACTTCACTAGATAAAAAAAAAATCAAGTTTATTAAGCATTGAATTTATTAAACTATTAATAAATTAATAAAAATTAATAAATTAATAAATTTATAGATGTGTTAAATTATATACTAAATTATAATTTATTTATTCTTAAAGTAACACAGTAATTTAATTATTAATAAACTTTAAAATTGCAGTACTTGATTTGGCTTTAGGAAATTCAGTAAAAGAAATCCTCTGCAATGGCATCATGCATCTGCAACTTCTTCTAGCACCTGATGGGATCTGTGGCTATTTTAATAGCTTTTTCTAGACACTCGATTTTTGTTTATTTCAAAGATCTGAAGAAGATCTGAAATGAATTTTCAAGCTCTATATTTTGGAGAAGCACAATGTAAAAGTGGTGAGACCCACATAACCAGGAATCAGTGATTCAGAAAAGCCAAACAGCTTTTCATATTAATATCTCTTCTACAACAGCAGCTCACACATGGGAGTTCCAAAAAGGGGTAGAAAGGCAAAAGAAAGTCCCCAGGTCTCCTTCCACTGAGACAGACCAATTTCTCTCTGTCTGCCTCCTGAAAGTTGGGTCTTCCACCAGCAGATAAATCACCTTGGTGACTAAGGTTCACGTGAAAACACAGAGAAAAAAACTTGGTGGAACTAAACTGCAGGAGACCTCCCCACATTTCAACAGTTTGCACCAAAATTTTGGGCAATACTGGTGTGAGAAACCTAGGACCTTTTCCAGAAGTCTGCATACTGCATAAAATGCCAGATGTGAATAAAACCTAGACATTTCAGATGAGCCCTGCTGAAATCCTGCATCCTCAGAGGGACCAGGTAGCTCTGCAGATTTCCCAAGCTCCATATAGTCTCCATAAGGAAAAGAAAGAAAGGGAAGTGCATGCAGAAGGTGCAGCTGAGTTCTTCTTCAGTTAAAACTTACTCATGCTCTCAGCACAGCAAATCTTCTCCCTCCCTACACTTCCCCACTGAAAGGAAGGAGGCAGCAAAGCCCTAAGGTAATGCCAGTATGATCCATGTCACCAATTCTGTAATATGGGACACGGTTAAACACAGCTCTCTGTGCTAAACACAATCCCCAGGACTGGTCTCAGCCCCCATATCTTGCACATCATCCTCCTCCAATCCAGCAAAGACACTAAATCACCCCACCTTTTACAACATAACCTGCAATTCAACTTACTGCAAATGTATTTTGGCATGATGAGGTTGTTGCAGAATTGAGAAGCCCCCACAAAATTCCCACTCTCACCAGCAAACATGGCCTCTGGGTTATGCCTCCAGCAAATTGTTCTGCACTTGCCTGCAAAGAGAATCCCCTTGCCAAGCAGCACCCAAAGCAGTACCTACCTTTGTGCTCCCACTGATTGCACCTCTGTGATTTCCACAGTGTTTACAAATGAGACAGCCTTGGGGCCTCCATAAGAGGGTGACCTTGGCATCCCTGTGGGGGATGATGGAACCTGGTGGCATGGGGATTTGTAGGAGCCATTGCTCACCCTGCCCTGTAATGCTTGATGGGACTGGACATTATTATTGGCTAAATCAGCTTGCAGAGAGGTTGTGGAAGTCCTTGGTGCTCTTGTCATTGCACTTGAAAGTGAAGACACTGAGGACTGCAGTAGAGGGTTCCTTGTGCTAAAAGTGGTAGCAGCCATCAGATTGTCTCTAGATCCATATCTCATTGCCATGCTGCGTGGGTCTTCAGAGAGTGTGCTGACCTGCTGAAGGCTGTAAGAACTAGGGGTGTCATAGACACCTGAGTCTGCAAACACTGAATCAGGGTGTGAATGGAGGAGCTTCTCCCTCTCTTCCATCTCTTTCCTCTCCTGGATAGATGCCATAATGGTTTTGGAAAGATTATCATAACGGACTGGAGAGGGGTCACGCTGATGTGGAGCTGGACCCCCCAGGACTGGGCTGAAGCTCTGTGGTGGTTGGCATTGCAGCTCACTCCCTCGTAGATGGCACATTTTGGCTGATAAATATGGGGAGTGGTAACCAACGGAGCTGACTGCAGAATGGGTAATGCACTTCCTCCCCGAAGGTGACATGGGGTTTAGCAAACTGTCATAGGAAAGGCTCCCGTTTCTGTTTGACAAGGAATTGGGAGAAAAGATGCTTTTGTAAGGGGTGGAAGCTGCCCCTTCAGACTTTATAGGGTGAAGGGGCACTTTCTCTGTCCCTCTCCTGGCAGCAGATTTCAGGCTCAGGGATCGTGAATTGATGGCAAAGGAATCTATCTGCAGTGGGGAAGACTGATATGTCTTGTGGAGGGAGCTCTTCCGATAGCTGGGGATGTCCAAGCTGGGTTCAGACTGGTAATCAAGGCTCCTGCCATCCTCTTCCACCAGAGCCCCTTGGCTGTGTCCCTCCTGCATGGTGATCTAAAACAGAGGTGAACACAAACATGAACATCAGTACCTGAGGGGGTCCTACAGAAAGGCAGGGGAAGGACTTTTTAATATGATATCGGATGGGAGGACCAGAAATAATGGATGTAAACTGGAAGGGGGTAGATTTAGACTTGACATAAGAAAGAAATTCTTTACAGTGAGGGTGGTGAGACACTGGAAGAGGTTGCCCAGAGAGGCTGTGGATGCCCCCTCTCTGGAGGTGTTTAAGGCCAGGCTGGACAAGGCACTGAGCAGCCTGATGTCCCTGCCTATGGCAGGGGGGTTGGGACTCGATGATCTTTAAGGTTCCTTCCAACCCAAACTATTCTATGAGAAAAAGAAACGCATTAACATGGAAGTACAAATTTGCTTTCCGTGGTAAGCTCATGGGAAGAAAGGAGCTGGAGGCCTTCTCTCTCAGTCCTGCTATGAAACAGCTTCATCATAAGGAATCTCCTAATTCCTGCTCAGCAGATGGATAAGCACCTTCAAAGCAAGGAGGAGTTATTCATAGGAAGTGCTAAACAATATTGACAGTAATGGATATGTCAATACATGGACTCAGTCAATATATGGACCTTCTAAACTGAGGCTCAGGTGTCAGTCAAGGTAAAGGAGATTGCAATCTGATAATAGTGCCCTTGGAAAAAACCCTTCAGGTTTTCTACAAGTAGTTCTTGAGGTGAAGGATGTCTGGTTTAGTGTGCTGAGTTAGAGATACTTTAAGTTTCATTTGAACACACTGGTGGTGCCCAGCACTCTCACACCACACACACACTCAGATCACACTCTTATCCACTTTACTGAATCATAGAATCATAGAATAGTTTGGGTTGGAAGGGACCTTAAAGATCATCGAGTTCCAACCCCCCTGCCATAGGCAGGGACACCTCCCACTACATCAGGCTGCTCAGTGCCTGGTCCAGCCTGGCCTTAAACACCTCCAGAGAGGGGGCATCCACAGCCTGTCTGGGCAACCTGAATACTCATGAATTCTGAATTTCTTCTAATAGGTCTTCAAAATTAAGCATCAAGCCTTAATAAAAGCAGAGAGTTTCCTTCCCACCATTTAGACAACAAAATGAGGCTATTCTCTCTTTTTTTATTGCCTGTGTATAAGAGTGTGGCCACATCACAGAAGGAAAAATCATTTATTTATATCCATTTAAAGCACACAGGATTCTGCTTTGTTTTACTCTGTGAAAGATCACTTAGAGTTCTGTGGACTTAAAATGTCATTCTGTGCTAAACAAGTAATTTTTGCTGTTGTTTTTTAAGGAAGGTTTTGCTATATTACATGATAAATAGGCTACAATGGCTCTGCAAACAAAGAATTATTCCCAGTCACATATTTAACAAGAATTGCAGTCAACACAGTTGTTCTTTACCTAATTCCTTTTAAAAGAAAATTTATTCAAAAGAGCCTAACTGGTAAAAATCTGCTTTATTCTAACTTTCTATTCAAGTTTGTTTTTTTTTTTACTAGAAGATGGAAGATAGAGAAATAGTCAAACCAGCTCAGTATCCAACAGCTCAATGTCCTTCTTATGCTGAGGGCTCCAGAACTGGACACAGTAACTCCATTTGGGGTCTCACCAGAGCCAAGTAGAGGGACAAAATAACCTCCCTTGACCTGCTGGTCACACTTCTCCTGCTGCAGCCCAGAATTAGGCAGCTGGGAACTTGTCTGACTTTCATAGGTGAATGATTGATTTATTTTTTTTTTTTTATTTTAAAGGCTTAGGCTAAATTTGGGAAAGGAGCTTCTTTTGCTAGGGGGTTGGAACTTGATGATTTTAAAGGTCCCTTCAACCCAAACTATTCTATAATTCTATCTGCTAAAGGACAGTGCTAAATTTGGCCTTCCCCACAAAAAGGAAACCAAGTGACAGCCTTTAAAAAAGGAGGAAGAATAAGTAATGGCTTAACTTATATTTATGCTATTTCTTCTTGGGTTCTAGTCCCTCTTTTCTAACAGCTTTCAGTGCTCAGAAGTTGAATTACACTGACAGGCTGAAGAACTGATACAGAAGAAATGACATGATATTCCTCATGGCAGTTAGTCTTCTTCCCTCTCTACCTTATATTTAGATATGGTTTTGGCAGACAAATACCTGCTATCCTATCAGTTTGCCAAATTAAGTAATTTTGGTAATATATCCACTTGATTCTACTGGGCTCTGGTGAGGCCCCACCTGGAGTTACTGTGTCCAGTTCTGGAGTCCTCAACACAAGAAGGACATTGAGCTGCTGGAGCAGGTCCAGAGGAGGCCACCAAGATGACCAAAGGGCTAGAGCAACTCCTTTATGAAGACAGGTTGAAGGAGTTGGGGTTGTTCAGCTTGGTGAAGAGAAGCTCAGGGGGGACCTCAGAGTAGCTTCACAATACCTGAAAGCAGGGGTAGGACTTTTTAACAGGATATGTGATGGGAGGACTAGAAAGAATGGATGTAAATTGGAAATAATGGATGAATAGGAAGGGGGTAGGTTCAGGCTAAATATAAGAAAGAAATTCTTCGTGGTGAGGGTGGTGAAACACCAGAAGAGGTTGCCCAGAGAGGCTGTGGATGCCCCCTCTCTGGATGTGTTTAAGACCAGGCTGGACAAGGCACTGAGCAGCCTGATGTAGTGGGAGGTGTCCCTGCCTATGGCAGGGGGGTTGGAACTCTATGATCTTTAAAATCTCTTCCAACCCAAACTATTCTATGATTTTGTGACTGCTAGAAAATTGATTGTGTGTATACAGACAGCCTATAGTAACAACTTCTTGGTCTTGAAACAGCAGCCCTCAGAGGAAAGATGCTCTCTCCCACTTCATTGCACTGCCCTAATCAGAACCTATCCTTCATCTACAGCATCCCTATAGCTACAAACTGAATGAATAAAACAAATTTGCCTTCATGACCCAAACTAAAGTTGTTTATACAGCTCAAATTTATAAACTGATCTCTATAACTGAATTTTAACTACTTTAAATTTGATGTCGAGCCATTTTTCATGCAATAAAGTGAACATGAGGGACAATAAACTTTTTTTTACTGTCTTTCCTATGTTCCCTTTCATAAGCCATTTTGTCCAATTCAAGGGACAAATCCAGAGTGTTTCAAATCCTGGTGAAATTAATGGTAAGAAGACTGCTTTTTGTATGTTGTGTGAATTTTAATGGTTTCTGTTTCGCCACTGGTGTTTGGAGACCTGGATAGGTCTTGCAAATAGGTGAGACCAGTGGTTTTCAAACCGCTGTTCTCAGGTCCTGAGATGCCAAGGAATGTGTGCAAAAGAACTGTTGCAGTATGGGCACAGGCTACAAAGGGTTAACAACTGCTCAGCTCAGGGCCTGAGGCAAATCCTATCAAGCCACCTGAGGCCTTGGAGCTTGTTGTGCCTTCCATTGTTTTGGGAAAGAGTCCTCTATGCGGTGGGAACTAAGAAGGAGTCAAGAATGAGCAAGATAAACAACAACCTTGTGTGTTGGCAGAAGAACTCTAAGAGGAGGGTCTGACATTAATGCAAGAATGTAACCTGTAACCAATCAGTATGTTAGTAGCATTGATAAGTAGCCATCACTGTATATAAGCTTGTCTCATGCTCTCAATAAACGGATTCTGGCAGATCATATTGATCGTGGAGGTCAGCCCCTTCTTACACCAATCGTCGTATTACTTTAAAGAACCATGAGAAATAAGTGTGGAAAAAAAAGACTGTTAGCAGTGGCCTCAGTTTTGCATTCTGCTTCCAAAAGAAACAGTACAAATTATTTCAGAATTCCCAAGCAAAAGAGAAAGCAGGGCAATTTCCAGAGCAAGTTTGGACCTGTTTTCTTCATACTACAAAATGCTTCCAAGTGTTAGGAAGTGGTTTTTTTCCCAAATGCACTGAGAAGGTGGGATCAGGATGGTCATGAGGTATCTTCCATTCATTTTAACTAAAATATCTCATGGGATAGCATTAAAATTTCTTCCTGTTTAGCAAGCTGGGATATTAAAGAATCACTGAACATGTCTGCTGGCTGTAGGGTCTGATCCAGGAGAGTGCTAAGCATGCCCAGCTCCCTCTGAAGTGAATGTGAATTGGCACCCATGTCAAGAGAAGCCAATGGGAGGTGACACCTCTCAGCATCTCAAGATCAGGCTGAGACAGGGGTAAAGCAGCAGTGCATGTCTGTCAGCCTGACAGATGTGTCAAGTTCAGCAGAGGAAAGCTGTGAAAGCAGACACATTTTCATAAACAGCACAGTGAAAATTGCACAGCAATGCCAAGTGTTGTTATTTTCTTCTTTACCCTGGCATTTCCTACAGCCCTGTGGTGAATTTAACCTCTGCTCCATGGTGCCTGGTGTTAGCAGATTGTCACAGCCTTGCTCACCTGCTCAGCTGTAGCGTGGTAGTGAACTTTGGGATTGTTGCTGAAAGCTGGTCGATACTTGTACATGGCAGGTGTGGGAGGGCTGATAAGTTTGGGTGAAAGACCACCTTCTGAAAAGGAAACATGAGAAAAAAGGACTTTCCATTAAACTATATGGACAGAAAGTTATCACCCCAGATTCCCCTCAGTGAGTAGCAATTTTGCCAGAATTTGAAATGCTAGATATTTGGGTTGAATTTAGCTACTAGCTGTGTCTGGAAATAAGTTTTTAAAAAAACCCCAAATTATTAAAATTAATAATAAAATTCAGGAGGAAATTAAAAGAGTCTAAAACCCCTGCAAAACAGATATGAAATATCCAATCTAGGCTTCAATGAACTACTTCAAACTGACTTTTCTTCCCCTTTCCTGCTAGTTTTTTTTTGCCATCTTAGAAATAGAAGAAAACCCTTCCCCCAGATCCCATTACTATTTTTACAGGACGCCAGAAGACTTTTAAAGAGGCTGAAATATTTTCTTATTAATGAAAATAAAACACTGATCATGCAACTATACCTTCGCTGGTCCCCAGCTGCCCTTTTAGCTCTGAGTACTTGCTTGGATCTCCTTTGGGTGGAAGAGGTGCTTGCACATCCATACTTGTATCCTCCAGACCTTCCAGACTAATTTTAGACTGAAAATGACCAAAGAATCAATAATTACCCACAAATTGATAAAATTACAGCAGGTATCAGAGTGCTGAGTGCACCAAGGAAAACTACCTAAGTCTGCAATACCAAACAATATTTAGCATCCACTGCAGGCAAGGACTGTCATGTGTAAAATCTGAAGTGTCTTAACAAGCCAGCATAATTTTAAATGGATTTCCTAGTCTACTTGGCATGCTGAATAACATTATCAACACACCAGTTAATATGTGGCAGAAGACAATAGTGTTTTCTAGCATTTTTCAGCACCTGTCCAGGCAGTTCTTAGCATATAACTATCCAAAGGGCTTCTGTTGAATCCACTGATGTTTGTATGGCTAAACAAATGCTTCTTCCTTTTTCAAGCCAGGGGAAACTGAAGCAAGAAGGGGAAATAGCTCAGCTTCTTACACAATTCTCCTTCTGAACCATAAGCCTTCCTGCAGTCTGGCAGCTCAAAACCCTCCTTCGAAGAAGAGCAGCTGACCCAGTGGTACAAGGGTTCCTGCACAGTGTTAGGTTGGTTAAAAGAAGTGTCAGCTCTTGGGAGGGAAAGTAACTATTGCAAAGAACAACCTCTTGTAAGAGATTCCCACAGGCATTCTATTCCAGACCTGCAAAAAGGGCTGTTCTGGATCAAGAACTAAAACCTTTCAAAGGATGCTCTTACTAAAACCTTTCAAAGGATGAGGTATAAGGCAGAGTCTAAGACTCTTTTTCCCCAAGTCATTGTCTCTTTTTTTGACAAAGAGACAAACATATTTCCAGGCTTGATGAAGTTCATTGCTCATCAAAAGTAACACTTGAAGTCTGCCTTACCTTGCTCCTGTTGAGGTTGGCTTGGATCCCATTGTCACTGATCTTCACTGTGATCTGTCGCTCATTTAAATCAGGTCTGAGGAAAGGAGGCTTCACACTCACAGCTTGCTTTTTCTTGGGCTCAACTACGTACCTGATGAATTGTTCAAAAGTCATCATTGAAATAAATCATAACCTCAGAAAAATCTTCCTGTTTCCAGGGTATGATTTAAGAATGCCTCACAATGTTGGGGTTGTTCAGCCTGGACAAGAGAAGGCTCAGAGGGGACCTCATAGTAACTTATCAGTACCTGAGGGGGTCCTACAGAAAGGCAGGGGAAGGAATTTTTAACATGGTATCAGATGGGAGGACTAGAAACAATGGATGTAAATTGGAGGGGGATAGATTTAGACTAGACATAAGAAAGAAATTCTTTACAGTGAGGGTGGTGAAATACAGGAACAGGTTGCCCAGAGAGGTGTTCAAGACTAGGCTGGACAAAGCACTGAGCAGCCTGATGTAGTGGGAGGTGTCCCTGCCTATGGCAGGGGGGTTGGGACTCGATGATCTTTAAGGTCCCTTCCAACCCAAACTATTCTATGATTCTATGATTCTATGTAGGTAATTGGCTACATTTATTTCAAAGGACATAATCATTAACAAGCAATAAAAAGACATATGGGATTTCTTAGTGAGGAAAATGAGAGGATGCATTAAAAAAAAAAAACCCAAGCAATGCCTGAAGCACTGATGGGAAGAGGACAGCTCAAGAAGAGAGAAAATGAAGCCCACCACAAATGGAAACAGTTGACTAGATCTTACCTAGTTAACATGAAAGAGTTTCCCTGTTGTGGAAGGTGGTGACTGAGTGAACAAGACCCAGCACATGGGGAGTTAACATGGAGAAGATGATGTGCTACCAGTTAGAATTCTAGAATGCTTTGAGTTGGAAGGGATCTTCAGAAGTCACCTAGTCCAACAGCCTTGCATAGAGCAGGGACATCCTGCACTAGATCAGGTTGCTCAGAACCTGATCAAGCTTGGTCATGAATGTCTCCAAGGATGTGGCCTCCACTGCCTCTCTGGGCAATCTGTTCTAGCTTGCCACACCATGACTTGTTTCTGCACCATATTTGCAATGTTCTAAAGACAAAGGTCTACAGAAAGCAACCAATCTAAAGGGAGGTGGCTGATTTTAGCTGCCTAATTTATTTTTGGTAGACTACAATTCTCTAAGTGCAATTGGGCAGTGGCTGCACAATGCATTCAAGTCATCTTGAAGCATGATGATTAACATGTTTGCAGGCTGGACAGTTGGACCTAGGGTATTGTGTCCTGTTTTGGAGTCCTCAACATAAGAAGGACACTGAGCTGTTGGAGCAGGTCCAGAGGAGGCCACCAAGATGATCAAAGGGCTGGAACAACTGGCTTATGAAGACAGGCTGAAGGAGTTGGGGTTGTTCAGCTTGGTGAAGACAAGCCTCAGGGGGGATCTCAGAGTAGCTTCTCAATGCCTGAAGGGGGCTACAGAAAGGCAGGGGTAGGACTTTTTAATAAGATATGTGATGGGAGGACTAGAAATAATGGATGCAAATTGGAAGGGGGTAGATTCAGGCTAGATATAAGAAAGAAATTCTTTGGGGTGAGGGTAGTGAAACACTGGAAGAGGTTGCCCAGAGAGGCTGTGGATGCCCTGCCTATGGCAGAGGGGTTGGAACTCGATGATCTTCAAAGTCCCTTCCAACCCAAACTATTCTATGATTCTATTTATGCTCCATCTGATCTACTGCATTACAATCCTTATTTCAAAACCTGAAACAATAAATCCATATCCCAAAAATAGAAAGCCGTAAATAAAATCCCAAGTTCCACGATGTAGACCTCATTAAAAATTTGTTTTATGATACTGGAAGTGCCAGCAAGATTGAAAACCACAGTGGCCTTAGATTAAATTTCAGTCTTAAGGAGAAATGCTGATTTTAGACTCCTTTCATTTCTCCAGATGACTAGAATACCTAGACAGTGCAAAAAATGTGTTGGGGCTACAATAACATATGGAAGCTTACATTATTACTGAAACCCACTGAGTAAACAAGATGGTGAAGACAAGGGTATCAGCTCTTAATATAATTTAACACTGTCATTCCACATAAAATTTTGTGGGATGAGAGCTCTGAATTACATAAAGAAAGCAGCTGCTTGGACAGGTTACAGCCAGGCAACAGTGAAGCAGCTATGACAGAGCTCTGCCTTCAGAAGCATTTTGGGTTTATTTCTCTGTTATCTCAGTAATGGTCTTTCACTTGTAATCCCAACTAAGAACATTTTCTTCCTCTGTCCCAACAACTACTATACCTCCCTCATTCCCAACTGAGAGTATTTCTCTTACCTGGGAGCCAAGGGGCTGCACAGCACATGTTCCACATTTCCACAGCATCCTCGGGTAAAAGGATTCACTCCCCCACGGAATTTACCTGTCACCTGGAAACATATTCAAAGATAATGCTCAAACCTTTGGTTACATATAAAGGTCACTACCCAACCCTCAGAAAGCCAAGAAGAAGGCTTTGCTCTGACCCTGTAGATCATTTTGCTTTGAATGCTGCACTTTTCTAGTGCTCTAACACAGGACTTTGCTCTAACACACCATCTCCACCAGTTACATTTAGCTAGGAGGCACAGAAACTAAAGAACTCTTCCCAAAGAGGCAGTGAGCTCAATGGGACTGGGTTCCAAAGTGGGCAGGTTTACTCCATGATGCTTATACATTAGATCTATGCCTGTTATGAGCCAGACATCCTGTTTGGGTCTTCTTCATTCCCCTGTCACTTCTTTGCCTTGGCAAGAGACAAACAAAGAGGAATGCCAATTCAACATTTGTAATGCTGGATGAGAGCAGTGTTTCCTCTCTATCAGCATCCCATCCCTAGTGTCAATCAGTAGGAACCTCTGCCTTATCTTGGGGGGTGCCAGGAACTCCCTGGTGATTACAATGTTTGCCTGGAAACAAGCTGGTTTCATAAAAGCCAAGCCTCATTAGACTGGCAGGATCCATTCAAAGCTTCATAAGCATTATAAAGGCTTAGTGCTCTGCAGGCAGATTCTTGAAAATAACCATATGGGGATAAATACCAATAAAGGCAGAGAGATTAATAGTGGTTGCCATTAAAAGCATTACTGTTGCTGCTCACAACTAATGCATTTTAATCAACTCAGAGTTCTGATCAAGCAACAAGTTTGTAGAGTACCAGAAATAATAATTACTTGCACATAAAATAATGATTGAATGATTTTGCAATACATTATGCTGACCCCTTTGATATAACATCCAGCTCCTTGAAAGGCTAAGAAAGAAATGCTGCAAGTTCTGAGCATTGGAAGAGTAACCCCATGTCTAAAACATGCCTCTGGAAATTTGGCACATCTGCATTCAATCCTGGGCTTCATCTGACTTCTGCCAGATGCTGACAAAGCACTTCATATCTCTGTGCCCATTTTTTCAAACATGATGTGAAAATAAGTTTCTCTAAATCACAGATTATATTACTAATTATATCGATTGGTTTCTACAGTACTTTGAAAACCACTGATAGAAAGCAGACTCAGAAAGAAAGATATTTATTTACTCAATTCAGAACTGAGAATTGCACAGAATCACAGAATATCAGGAATTGGGAGGGATCTCAAGAGATCATCTGTATGAGCAGATGTTGGGTTATGGGTTATTTTGATTCCATAGAAGACTTTCAAGAGCATTAAAACACCATGCACTCCTAAATCACAGCCTGTCAGCTGTGAATGCTCAAAACCTCCAAACACTGTAATGAACAACTGCCCCAAATTTACAGTAAAACAACAAAAATGTCTGGCCTATAAATAGGAGAACAGTACAAGTACAGTTGTGCATACTGCAATTGGAAAGCTGACAGCAGATAACTAACAATGTGAGAAAAGAGAATCAATACTGAGACTGCAGGAGAAAAGTGGACATTTGAAAACCATGGCAATGCCAGGAATGGATCTCCTATCCATCACATTTGGTCTGATGCTCTAATTAATTAGGTATATTTCCTTTGAAAGGGATTTGAAGGCTGGGAACATCCATCCTTCAGTTCCAGATATGACTAAACAGAAATTAAGACCACATAGTATTTAATTTTCAGAAAATGGCATGAGAAGATGAATTAAATCTCAAGTGGTTTTGTAGCTCAGGAAACCAAATCAAGTGAGGATCCATTTTCCAATAGTTATTTCAATCAAGTTAAATGCAAAATTCTCAGCCTTCCTAAATATTAGTGTGGCCATAAATACAAGAAGTTGAATTTTCATCAGTTTTCATTACTGCACATAGACAAGTCTAATGCAGACACTGATTTAGGCTATAAGATTGAAAGGCTGTGGGTTTCATGCTACTGTTGTTATGACTATCAAAATACAATTCTTGGACAAAATGAATCTTTAAATGAAAAGCAGCTGATTCCTAGCAGGACAGAGAAAAACATCTACAGATCTACAGCTATTGTAGGTCTTTTGGCTTTGCTCAAAGGCCAGAATTCAGGAGGACTTCAGATTCTTCACTTATGTAAACCTCCCACATTATTCTGGATAAAAGTTTTTATTGTCTCTTGTGGGACAGGAGACAATCTCATCACAGTTTACAAAGGTTTGACCTCAGATGGATGTCTTCAACTCTCAGAGTCTGCACTGCAGCAGAAAGAGAAGGAAAGGAAAGAGAAGGAAAGGAAAGAGAAGGAAAGAGAAGAGAAGAAGGGAAGGGACGGGAAGGGAAGGGAAAGGGAAA
>VZTY01010731.1:381873-393403 GCA_013400935.1 Turnix velox | reverse complement strand
CTTCCCTTCCCTTCCCAACCCTTCCCTTCCCTTCCCAAACCTTCCCTTCCCAACCCTTCCCTTCCCAACCCTTCCAAAACCTTCCCTTCCAAAACCTTCCCTTCCCATACCTTCCCTTCCCTGTATCCATTTTAGTATGTAAAATAATAATTTTGAATACATATAGAGAAAAAAGGGGAGTGAGTGCTAATTATTCTTAAATAAAAGAAGGAAAAAGTTAGGGTTTTTTTCTTGGAACAAAAAAGGAGCAAACCTCCCAACAATTTCATCACAAGTTCTATCAGACCGTCTTGATAAAGATCCACAAGAAAAGAACTAATCTTTCCAGACAGTAAAAGGATTAAAGCATAATAGGATTTTAATGGATTTAAATTTTTAGCCAAGGACCTCTGATTTGTGTCATTGGTATGAATCAGAGTATTGTAGAGGAGAAATTAATTGTTTGAGAACACAAATGTGATAATAAATTTAGTAGTAGTCTGTGCATGCAAATGGCAATCCCTACCAAATAATCTCATATGACCAGAAGCATCATTATGTAGAACAAGCCAATTAAAGGCAGAAGAGACAGCAGAATGACTGTATCCCACCTAAATCCCTACTTCCAAAAAAAGGGCAAGTGAGTTGACTTTGGAATGTTTCAGTCACACTATGAAAGACACCAAGAAAAACATTCTATAGAATGTAATTTTTACTTTAGCACATTTTTAGTTTTGAATTTTTGAGGGAAACAAGTGTAGACAAGAATTAATAGAGTGCTGAGAGGAATAGAGAGACTTGTTTCACAAAAGGAGAATACTGAAGCCTGTCTTGTTTAGTATAATAAACCCAAATCTGAAAACAGAATCCGAATGGAACATGATTCTTTCTATAAATATCTCAGTGACACAGACCTCAGGAAAAGTACATAGTTGTAAAAGATAAAAAGAAACAGTTGCATAAAGAGCAGGTACAAATTGGTCCTGAATAATTATTGCTGCAGATAGGAATGCAAACAATCCGACAATAAGGAGCTGGGCTCCATAACTAAAGATTTTACTAGTGATAAAATAAAGATTCAAAACTGTAGTGAATGTATAAATATGAATAGTGGGCAGGATTTAAGAAGTTAAATTGTATTGCAGAACAATACAATACCAAACAAACCACCTAGAAATTAACCTGCTGGACACTTCAGCCAAGCAGATTTCAAGGCAGCTTCAGCTTGTCCAAGGCAATTTGAAAGTAAAAAAACCCACCATACAATTCTGGCTAAGAACTTAGTGTGATCTTTATTAGTTATATTAAAAATCAGAATAAAACTGTTGTACTCACTGGAGTGGGACAGGTGGTGACTGTCAGAGCATATGCCTAGGAAGGCATATGCTGGCATTCAAGGTCTTATGCAGTTGTTAAAATCCATATTTCTTATGTATATCCTGGCATCCTATCAAAAAGCACTTGTTATCTTTCCTGAAGCTAGGCCATGATATGTGAGGTCAGAAACTGAAGAGAAGAAAAAATGTAGCAGTCTCTTTGATTGTACTTGGAAAAATCAGAACGTGAGTACTGAAGTTTAAATACACTTCTCCTATGTTCTATTATGTATCTAAAGCCTCCCTAATGTAAAAAATGTGAATAGAAGCCCCTGGCTGACAAAGGTCTTCAAATTATAATCAGTATAAATATAAGAGCCTTGAGTGCTTAAGTTATCTTTCTATCTCTAATAACTTTTTTCAAGTGCACTTCACAGCAATCTGAAAATCTATGCTTCCATCTCTTTAGAATTTCATAAGATGGCTGCCAAACTGAAGAGGGTAAAATATTTCAAAATGTTCTTTAGTTACTATAGAGAAGCTTTTATTTCTTTCAACCTCACTAAATCATTAGCAGTCTATTTTTTCATTTAAACTATTTAAACTCTAGTAAAACTAGTAAGAAAATATAACAAGTTCTCAAAATATAATTCCATACTTTTTTTGCCAATACCAAGTCTATATTACTTGCATAATAATTTTTTAAAAATTAACAAAGAAATGACCTTGTAATTCATGTCAGAAATGTTCCGAGTGTTTATAAACTAGTATTGAAGCTTTCCATTAGTAATATATTTGGACAATTCTATGATTCTATTGGAGCTGAATATTTGTGGCTCTGCTGTGTGGTAATTGTTTCAGAATTTGGTTGAATAAACAGCCATATATTTTTAAAAATCCCTTTTTTTGTTTGCTGCTTTGCAATAACACTCTGTCATGACATCTTTTTACTCCAACTTCTGATGTACTGCTGTCCTAGTTTCAAGCTTTCTAGCGATGTTCCCTGTGTTTAACTTTATTGAAAATAAAATTCTGATGAACAGACTGATCACAGGAAGAGCAATTAGGAAGGGGAACTCACAGCTGCAATATAAACACACCTGCAAAAGTCCTTATATTTCTTTCCAACTCCTTTCAAGTACAGAAAGGTACCAATTCGAACCTAAGAAGTTCAATGATTAACTAAGTCACAGAATCTCAACATGGAATCATAGAATAGTTTGGGTTGGAAGGGACCTTAAAGATCATTGAGTTCCAAGCCCCCTATTATAGATGCTCATTAGCCAATTCTGTCATCTATATTTTTTTATTGAGTAAGCTGGATACAAAAGAGGAAGCAGCACTACGCGACCTGCAACTCTGAGACGCGCTACAGTTGGTTTGCGCTACAGTTGGTTTCAGTCCTGTATTTATAGCCTTTCGTTCTATTCTCTAGTGCCCCTGCGCCAGTTGCTGCTCGGTGGTCACACTCTGCCCTCCGGGGGCTGCAATAATCTCCCCACTCCTTATTNTAATGGCCTTGGTTGGAAGGGACCTCTCAAATCACTGAGTCCAACCCTCAACTCTGATGAAAACCATCACTAAACCGTATCTTCAAGCACAATGGCTTATCGGAGGGCTGCTGTGCCTCCAACACACACATCACCCAGCCCAGACCCCAAGCTGCAGCCTACAGGAGACCTGGCTACTACTCCAAGGAGAAGCTAGGCACCATCACCTCCTCCCCACACTCTCCCACTCTCCCCGGAATGCCCACAGGGCCAGGGCAGGGCCCAAGGCTGGCTGCTCCCTGGTGCCACCGCTCTGCCTCTCACCTCCCCACGTGGCCTACGGTGAGGGAAGGCAAGTGAAGGCCCAGAGGCAGCGGTGGCTGCCTGGGATGAGCCCAGGAAGCCCGGTGCGGCGGTGGGACAAGGCCAGTCTGCGGGACATCTATGAACTTGATTGAAACAGATAGGTTTGAGAAGGCTCAAGTTTACCTTCAGCTGTGCTACCATGGGCCAGGTCTGCTTGCTTAATAACCTTACAGATGTGACCAATAAATGGTGATATAACTAGGAACACAGTGTATTCCACACATTCATGGATTTATTTTATTTAAAACTTGAAGAAAAAGGTTCAGGTAACTCTTCAAATTCAGCTGGCTTTGTTGAAGATCAAAATTGCACTTGTGCAGTCATTTATTTTAACAATTGCCCTTGGACAGTTAGATGGTTCTACAGGGAAAAAGCCTTCAAATATTTATTCAGTAAAGAAATTTAAAACCAAATAGAAAGGCAACTTCTGTGTAAATCCATAAAAGTGTTGAGAGAAAAATTATGTGCATTTGCAGGATTTTACCCACATACCATATCATGAGCATAAGAAAGCTATAAAGAGAAATAGTTATGGAATATAAGGGTTTAGGTAACTTTTGTTGAGTTTAAAAGGATCCTAATTTACAGGTTGCTGTCCCACAGACCAGAAATTCAAACGAACAAAGCAGAGTGCAATATATTACTATTAAAATAACTCAAGTCTTGACAATGAAAATATGTAGTATGTATTTTTGCATTTCTTTAAAAGGAAATCCATTGCACTGCTGTGCTTCTGGGTGTTGTAGATTTTCAAAGAAATCAAAAATTATTTTTTACATTGTAACATACTGTGTACTGGAGAATTTTTCATCTTCAGTTCTGTGAACATTTATGACTTTTGGTAAATATTGTTATGGTTTTTGTTTATGTACTTTTACTATTGTTAGGAAAATGAAAAAAAGCTGAATTATAAAGGCTACTAGAATTTGACTGGGAGGAGAGGATTATTACCTTGCTTTAAAATACTCTGTTGAATTAAATTCTCCATATATTGCACCCTCAAAAACTGTTTTGCTAGTAACTTAAGGAGAAGAAACAAAATGTTTTAAATACTTTGCAAGGTGTGAGTCTGTGCCATGAGAGCTCTGCTTCTTGGCAAACATGCTTCTTGGGGGATTTTAGTTATTATATTTTGCTCTGTCTCACAGGAGCACTCAGTGGACCAATTGATATAAATTTAAGGTAGAAGAGTCATGCAATCATCCTTTTCTCACTACCATGATCTTATTGTTAAACACTACAAAGTCATACTGATTTCATAATAGGTCAAACTATATACTATAAGCATTGTTATATTTTACAAACAAAACCAAGATTTATTTAGTAGATCAGAGTGCATGTTACCTATTAACTGTGATACTCTGTTTTCCCTCCAGCATCAAGGTTAAAGACTCTAAGAGAAGTTGGAGGATGTATACTCTAGTTAACTACAGATTTTGTTGTCATCCACTTTGAAACAGAACCTAAAGCCAGAAAATGTTTTTATAAAGGTACACATATAATTTTCTAGATCTCCTCTAGTAATGTGAAAAAGAGTTGGAACAGGAACGTTTAGCATGATAGTATACTTTTTCTTAAAACACAGAAAAAATTAGAAATGCTTCATAGGAGTAGAGGAAGGGCAAAACAAGTACTGGATAACAAAACCAGACCAAAACTACTGTACTTTGCCTACAAGTATTGTAAGACCAAGTGAGAACATAAAGATAGATCTTGAATTTTGCAGTGAGACTCACAGAATGACGTTTACATCGGACTGAAAGTTTTCCTAATGTGATCACATTTAGAATTCAGATAAACTCTGATGCTTATTTTGTTTTTGAAAACCTCACATCCCTATTTGTCAGAAATACAGCAAGAGATTTTTAATTGAAAGTGTGAGAAGCATATTACATGTAATAAATTAAAACCTGTTCACTCTACATGACAAAATAACTGAGAACATAACTGATATATGCCCCTGTGTAAGTGCATCCTGTTCAGTAATTCCTTAAAGCTTTAAAAAAAAATTGGGAAGCAAATGACCTTGCTGTTGGGAAACACACAGGTATGATAATTTAATTAGCAGCTCAGGAAGAGGATTGATTCCCATGTCATGACACCCTTTGAGAAATAAAGACTCCACAGCATTTTCATAACCTAGCTACTGCTGAAGTTATCATCATAGATTGGTTCAAACACAAAATCTTATTAGCTATGATTTTTTCCCTATTCTAGTCAGGACAATAAGTGCACATTATATAAAATTAATTATTTTAAAAATTATTTGTATAATGTTATTTTAAAAACTCATTAAACTTATGAGACTTCCATTCTTCCTTTCAAGGTTGTTTATAATACTGATTTTAAAAAAAAATATTGTAGAAATCTTGAGAGAATTATTGTCATATCAGTTTACTAAAATAGTTTCTCAAACAACCTATGAAAATTGTGCCACAGTGTAGAACTTTATTTTTTAATTCCATTAAGATTTCTTCAAACTCTTTGATTTTTATTTATTAACAATTTTTTCACTTTATGTTTTTAGTTAAGAACACAATAATTCCATAATTTTTAAGTTAAAAGGAGCTTTTTATTTGTTCCTTACTGAGTAATGCGTTTAAGTTATGCATTAGTACTTTTCCAATACAAAAAGATAAAACTTTCTAAAGTAAAATTACTAGCAAACTCAGATGGATCTCTCCAGATTTTAGAAGATTTCCATGCATTTTATTCATTATGAGAAATTTTCAGATGTTCACTTAATTCCTCCTTTCATTATTGCCTCCCTTTTTCTGTTTGCAGCTTAAGAGCTATGCTTTTGTTTGTATGAAAATAATATTACTATTACTAATATTATTATTTCACACTGATCAAAGCTGAAATATAACAAAATAAAATTTGAGAAAAAAGTAACACAAAATATTGATAGATTTCAGTTTTGTTATTTTTTGTCATTACAAAAGTAATATTCTATTGGTAAGACACTAGTAACCTACTTTTTTTTGTTTACTTCAATTTGATTAGATTTCAAAAAGGAAGAAGTTTTCCTTGCATGATTAATTTGCCCAAAAATAATACATTATATAAGGCAAATAACACACTCTGAGAGAGTATGTTCTGTCTTTTGACTGCAAAAGCAGAATTGAAGAGCACAAGGATGATTATTTATATCATCGCATAACTTCTATCTCTGTGGTGTACTCTGTTTTTTTACTCCTTTAATAAAAAAAACCAAACAACAAAATATTCTTCAGAGTGAGTCTTAAAGCCTGGGATCTTCTGACTGAATGTATCTTTAGAGAGATACCATTCACCTGCACTTAGCTGTTTCCTTGTAAAAACTGAAACCTTCAAGAATTGGCTGAAGAATATATTCTCCACTTTTCAGTAGAGCAAATGTGTTTTGACAGAAAATAAAATGGTAAAATGATAAAGCATCTACTGAAAATATTTATTCTTAATTTTCAAAGAAAGAGAAGAAAAAATTGGGTTTCAAATAAATAAAATGTAGTCATCTAAAATGTGAAATTCCTTTGCATATTGAAGGCAAATTTCACATTTCCAAACAGCTAGAAATACTAGAATTCTTGTATCAGTACCCTGCATTATGCCTATGTTGTTATACAATGCAGGATTCAGCTGAATGAATTTAGATATCTGCACCTCATGTAGACTCCCAAAACTCCCTTTACAAACAATTGAAATAAACAGGCATTTCTAGGACATGGCTCATTAAATTCTGAAGTGCACTTCTAAAATAGGTCAGCTAAATTGTGCCTTAAAATAATACTCACAGAGCCTTCCTTCTTATTTTTGTTGAAACATCTAATTCTTTACTAATGCTGTACATATCTTCAATCTTCCGAACAACTTCTCTCTAATTTTAATGACAAAATAAAGTATAAAATGTATCTAATAAGACTTTGTATCACTGCTGTCAGGTGTGCTGTGGTTTCATCTCAAGCAGCTAGGTCCACACAGCCATTCAAGCAATACTCTCCCTTTCCCCTAAGAAAAGAAGTGAGAAGAGGGAGAAGAGGGAAGGGAAAGGGAAGGAAAAAGGAAGGGAAAGGGAAAGGAAAAAAAAGGAAAAGGGAAGGGAAAAAGAAAGGAAAAGGGAAGAAAAAGGAAAGGGAAAGGAAAGGGAAGGGAAAAGGAAAGGAAAACAAAAGGAAAACGAAAGGAAAACTTGTGGATTGAGTTTATGACAGATTTATAGAACAATAAAAGAAAAAGGAAAATACTGCAATAATAATAATAATGGTAAAAGACTATATAACATACAGTAGTTCAATGCAAATCACTTTGACTGCTTGGTGAATTTTGTCCAGCTTCACTGGAGCAGTGACTGGGGATTCCCTTCCCCCAGCAAATCCCCATTATATACCAAGCATGATATATTGGAATATTCTTCTTCTCAGAAAAAAGTTCTTCAATAGTATAAACATTACCTGGCANAATAATAATAATAATGGTAAAAGACTATATAACATACAGTAGTTCAATGCAAATCACTTTGACTGCTTGGTGAATTTTGTCCAGCTTCACGAAAGCAGTGACTGGGGATTCCCTTCCCCCAGCAAATCCCCATTATATACCAAGCATGATATATTGGAATATTCTTCTTCTCAGAAAAAAGTTCTTCAATAGTATAAACATTACCTGGCAACAAGAAAACAACATACATTATACTCATACAACATTCTACTCATACTAAACCTGAAAATACAGCAACTACCAGGAATAAAATTAAACATTTCAGTTGGTACCAGGACAGTACCCAACCCTTATTCTACACCGCTTATGTTATGCCTGGGCCTTACACTTTGCATTAGTCTTCTGTTTATATTGCTGAGCTGTGTATGCTCCATCTGAAGCTTGTAGCTGGTGTCACTGGCACTATTCATGACCACAATCCAGGTGCCAGTCATTGAAGTAAACGCTAGCTCCATTATAGTGTCATCAAAGTTCATTCTTCATTAACTTGGATGGTTCTTACTGAAATATTATTACATATAGCAACTGTCGCAGTGATGACACCAAATGTTAAATTAGTTAATATAATTATCCTTAGGCTAGTCTCACCCAAGAACAAAGCCCCTTGAGGAACACAGCAGATCTCTCCATCCTCTTATCCACCAAGTGCACCCAGGTCCTTGAGCAAAATTTTTGCCCATGGCAAAAATTACCCAGACTGTTTTCCCTTACATATTTTGCTAAAGGTATTTTATAGCCTCCCACAGTATGTAAAAATTCTAATTGGGCATGGCCATTTCAACTGGCAGATTCTCTATTGTTTACTAACCGGGTGGGCTTTGCTAATATGTATCCCAATGCTTGAAGGTCTCACCACTCATTACTTGCAGTGCAGCTTTTAACAGTCCATTGTATCATTTGATCTTCTCAGAAACTGGTACATAAGAGGGAATTTGATTTATATAATCGATGTCGTATTCTTTGGCCCAAGCATCTACAAAGTTGTTTTGGAAATGAGTCTCATTATCTAACTCAATTATCTCTGGGCTGCCATATGTCACAAAACTTGCTTTTCAAGGCCAAGGATAGTGTTTTGAGTGGCACCAGGAGGCGCCAGCTATGTTTCCAGCCATTTGGTGTTGCTTCTACCATTGCAGAAGTGAAATATAATCAGTTTTCTGGGTTTTAAAAAAAAAAAGTTCTATGGTTTACCTTCAACAAGCAGGAGCTCTGAATCTCTCTGCTGTTCTGCATTAATTTATTATTAATTATTTTAACTAAATAGTAATTCTGCTTCAGCACTCCAGTCTTTGGGTTTTTTTAAAAAACATGTTATTGGCACTTCAATTCAGTTGGTTTAGATTCAATGGTTCCATAATTTTCAATGAAAAAAGAAATCCCTGTAAAATCCCAGCTCTTCCTCTGCACTGTTTCTTTTTATATATATATACATATGCGTAATGGTTTCTCCGTTAACTTTCATATATTCATGTTGTTACAAATTTTAGATCTAAAAATGTAGAAATTGGCACCTGTAACAGAAGCTAATGGGGCCTTAAATGGACTTAGGATCCCATAGCTTTTTTTCTTCCAGTCTCATACTCCAGTTTCATTTTTCTTCTCTTGACAACACAGGGATGCCACCATTTGAAGTGATCATTTACTGAGATTTATCACTCAGTATAAAGCACACTGTTTTCATTTTACTTGATTTCTCCTTAAAAGACAAATGAGGCAACAACTCTATTATATCTGTGGAAAATGGTTCCTCATTTGGTGATAATGATTAACTTCTCTCGTAAGTTTCATTCACCATGACACTTTGAAAGGCAACTTTCCCATTATTAGTGAATTTAGATAATCTACTGTTAGATAATGTCATCTAGTCTTCAGTAAATATTATTGTAGGTTTTCTTTGAAATAAATTATTTCAAACACCGGTTTTCATTTATTTCCCACTAATCTGTAAAGATATAGAAACTTATAGATTTTCCATACAACTGAGTTGCCTTACATTTTACGTGAGTATAATAAAGTCAAAGCATTTTGTTCTCATCAGTTAAAACAACCTTTGCCATTTTATTTATTACTTGGCTCTTAAGACATTGACAGAATAGCAGATAACATTTATAAATCATGTCTAGAAGCAGTGTTTTGCCCTCTTAAGTGAAATCCATTCACATTGAAAGTATGAGCTCATGAACAATAAATGTCCCCGTAGATAAGATCATACATACTAGAAAAGAAAGCAACTGGACTCACAATGTTATAAATTACAGTGAAAGCACATTTATTGTCTTAATTCAACCAAGTAAGTGTAAAAATCTAATGATTTATCACCTCTGTGTGTGCATATTTGTTTACTTGTAATCAACTTAGATTTTATGTCTAATTGTAAATTTTTAACTCTTATTTAATACTGCACAAATATAGGTTTCTACTTTTTTTGTTATTTATAGGCTCTCTTTATTGAAAACATGCTCTTTCCAGGAAAGATACGGGCAAGCAGATTCTCTTCTCTATCACCTTTATACAGATAATGAATTTCACCTAACTTTTCCCCCAGTCTGTGGTGCACCTTATTCTTCCTCTCCACATACCTAAACATGGTAACATAAGCAACAAGTTCCTGGCTGGCACAGTGAAGACATTTCCCTTGTGACTACCTCACCCTTCCCTTGCATAATCATCATGAAGCTGTACAGATGGAACCCAACAGTGGCGAGGAAAATGGTTCATTTGACTTGAAGGTGTCAGCAAGGTTGCCAGCCTTTGCCCTGCATCTGAATTGTTTCCATAAAGAAAAAAAGATACGTTATTGTCATAGAAGACTAGATTTGGAGGGGCAAAGGGATAAAACCTGGTTATTTGTATTTAGTGGCATGCTAGTATTTGATGAACAGTGGGCTAGTGAGATTTTTCAGCCTGCCCTTTCAGTAGAGCTAGACAGTGGAGTGACACTTGATGTCAAAGATGCAAGGATAATAGTTGTGTTTGAAACCATGGAAGCTCTCAGGATCACATCACCAGTAGACATGGGGGAAGTCCCAGACTGGAATCTGTGATGGTCAGGATCTGTGATCAGGAATGCTTAGATCAAGATCCAAGGCTGATGAGCACAGAGGGTCCCCCTTGGACCTTGGCACTGAAGAAAGCAAGCTAACCCTTTGATCCCTCAGCTTTGTACTGTGATCAGGGAACAAAGATTTTGCTTCAGCCATTTGATGGTTCATTAAATAGTCATTACCTCTTCAAGGGATTAGTATCTCCCTCAATCTTTTTTTCTCTGTCTATTTGCAGTTTCCAGCCTCACAGATTTGTCTTCCCCTCCTTTCATCCCTTTCTTTTCCTTCTCCAGCCTCACACCACCCCATAACTGATGGGGTAGAATAGCTTGCTCACTCCTCCTTGCAGGTGGGACCCTTCTACACTTTTCCACTTCTAATGGGGCAAATAAGCATAGCTGACCTTAGTTGTCATAGCAATAAGGATGAGTGAGGGTATAATCAAGTTTTATCACTCTGAGAGTGAACAGTTTCTGAATAACATGCTACTAATTTCAGAGTTTACTCAGAAGAGGCTCAGCTAAAAAGTAAAATTATTAAACAGAAAATTAGTTCTGCTTTACCTCAAACCAGGACAACGGGTAAGAATCAGGGGAAAGGCCAACAAGGCAGGTATTGTGGTGGGATTCTGTTACAGACCACTCAATGAGGATGAAGTGGTACATGGAGTATTCTGTAAGCAGCTAGGAGTCCATTTCCAGTCCAGTTTTCGTCCTTCTTCTCTCCCTCTGCATCCTCTATAAATTGAGGAGCTACAAAGGGAGAATTATTAGTGTGTTGATGAAGTTCAATGAGCCCAAAGACAGAAAATTCCTATTGAGTTGTGTATGTATTTTATATTTCTCTTTTTCAGGGA
>VZTY01010731.1:298575-381300 GCA_013400935.1 Turnix velox | reverse complement strand
TACAGATGGAACCCAACAGTGGCGAGGAAAATGGTTCATTTGACTTGAAGGTGTCAGCAAGGTTGCCAGCCTTTGCCCTGCATCTGAATTGTTTCCATAAAGAAAAAAAGATACGTTATTGTCATAGAAGACTAGATTTGGAGGGGCAAAGGGATAAAACCTGGTTATTTGTATTTAGTGGCATGCTAGTATTTGATGAACAGTGGGCTAGTGAGATTTTTCAGCCTGCCCTTTCAGTAGAGCTAGACAGTGGAGTGACACTTGATGTCAAAGATGCAAGGATAATAGTTGTGTTTGAAACCATGGAAGCTCTCAGGATCACATCACCAGTAGACATGGGGGAAGTCCCAGACTGGAATCTGTGATGGTCAGGATCTGTGATCAGGAATGCTTAGATCAAGATCCAAGGCTGATGAGCACAGAGGGTCCCCCTTGGACCTTGGCACTGAAGAAAGCAAGCTAACCCTTTGATCCCTCAGCTTTGTACTGTGATCAGGGAACAAAGATTTTGCTTCAGCCATTTGATGGTTCATTAAATAGTCATTACCTCTTCAAGGGATTAGTATCTCCCTCAATCTTTTTTTCTCTGTCTATTTGCAGTTTCCAGCCTCACAGATTTGTCTTCCCCTCCTTTCATCCCTTTCTTTTCCTTCTCCAGCCTCACACCACCCCATAACTGATGGGGTAGAATAGCTTGCTCACTCCTCCTTGCAGGTGGGACCCTTCTACACTTTTCCACTTCTAATGGGGCAAATAAGCATAGCTGACCTTAGTTGTCATAGCAATAAGGATGAGTGAGGGTATAATCAAGTTTTATCACTCTGAGAGTGAACAGTTTCTGAATAACATGCTACTAATTTCAGAGTTTACTCAGAAGAGGCTCAGCTAAAAAGTAAAATTATTAAACAGAAAATTAGTTCTGCTTTACCTCAAACCAGGACAACGGGTAAGAATCAGGGGAAAGGCCAACAAGGCAGGTATTGTGGTGGGATTCTGTTACAGACCACTCAATGAGGATGAAGTGGTACATGGAGTATTCTGTAAGCAGCTAGGAGTCCATTTCCAGTCCAGTTTTCGTCCTTCTTCTCTCCCTCTGCATCCTCTGTAAATTGAGGAGCTACAAAGGGAGAATTATTAGTGTGTTGATGAAGTTCAATGAGCCCAAAGACAGAAAATTCCTATTGAGTTGTGTATGTATTTTATATTTCTCTTTTTCAGGGATGTGAATTTTTCTTTAGTTTAATTAAAATGCCAGCTGAAGCAGTGCTACAGTTTGATATTGTTTCTGATACCCAGAGCTGCTACTACCACTCTTCCAGTAGTTAGATCTCTAACTTGAATTGCTCATTTTGAATTTTTGTAACTAATAAACCCATCTGAGGGTGATTACTGGTACCTGAGACTCCTTTCTCAAAGGGGAAATTATCATCCTCTAATGCCTATCTCTTTTTTCTGCATGGAAAGACAAACTGGATGAGTAACTGATTAGATTAACTGATTTTCATGGTTAACATCATGTTCTTTGTGTCCCCTCTCTACACAGGTATTAATGAAAAGAAATAAAAAAAAATAACCAAGCTAGAATATTGAAGAATAGCATATAAAATCTCAGAAAAAAAGTGTTCAAGTACAAAGGTAGGATGATACACTGTACTGATGTGATACAAGATGTCATTATCCTTCAACTAAAGGAAACTGGCACAAAACCATCTCTTATTTCCTTAGATCCCATCTTGATTTCACTAAGCCAGGCTCACATCCTGCTTTGATAAGTTCTTTTCTGCCAGTTTCATAAATGAACCTGTGGAGTGACTCTTCTGCAAATAAATATTTTAATTATAAATTGAATATTCTGCAGGTGCAAATGCCATCCTTCTTCCTTGATCAGTGAAAACATTCTTAATGAGCTAAATTCTCTCCAATTATAATATTCATGTGAACCACTCAAATAGACTGTGCACCCTTGATAAACATGGCATTCTGAAGAAAGCTCTTCAAAGCTCACAGTTATGGAGAGGTATATTTGCTTTGCAAATCACTGACCCGACAACTGTCAACATCAGTCAGACTGTTTAGCTATGATTGTATAACTGAGAAAAAGTAGGAACCTGATTCTGATCAGGCAGCACTTCTTATATGTTGTGCTGCTGAAGATGAGCTCTGACAGGACTGAGAACCTGATGGGCAGAATTTCTAGGTGCAGCTTCAGGCATCTGAGGCCAGAAAAAAAAGCATATAGTCACAAGATTTTATACTTTCAGTTCGACTCCAGTGCCAAAAGAAAATATCAAAGGATTCTTTTCTTTTTGCCCAGGTTTAAGTCTGACTCCACTGAGTCCATGTGTTATTTCTGTAGGGCATGTTAACACCTTTGTAAGACTGAAAAATATGCTGCGTCTGTGATTCTGGATACTTATTTGTTTTCGTTTTTATTTTCCTTGTTCTGCTTTGTTTCATATAGGCCTAATTATCTCAACAACTTCCATTCCTCGGCATTCCTAGTGGATTGATGTAGTTAATGAAATAGGTTACAGTTTTAACAGTTACCGTGGGCTAAGAGTAATTCCACAGCACTTATTCAGCAAGGAAAGCTTGCCCTTCACAGTGCACTCTGAAGCACAGAAAAGATTCATTTAGGCACGAGCAAAAGGGTGTCAGTTAAGGGACTAGGTTGTCCCAGTCAGCTCTGTGAGACCGTGTTTGTATAATGGTCCATACCAGCAACTAGGCTGAAGCTCTGTCCTTGGGGTCTTGTTTGTCCAGGTGCCAGCAGCTAGGGATGCTTGGACCTAGAGGCCAACTGCTGGAAGGATCCACCTTATATACTTCTGTATAACACAACAGCCTTGTCTCTCTCAGGCTGTACGTTCTGGCATGATCTATTTTTTCTCTAGAAGTTTTAAATAAGCCTTGTTTCTTGTTGATTCTGTTTGATATATCAAAGTGCTTTCAGATGCTGGCAAATTTAAAGCATGAAATAATTAAGAGGAGACATAAATTCATGAAGAACAGTCAATGCTTATCAGCAAACAGAATCTAGGAAATTTGTAACTTTTCTTTATTCCTTACATGTGTCTATGTATAGAACACTGTTATTTATAGATCCTGTTATTCCCTGGATAGACAGGTAATGTGAAAATGGTTTAAGGAGGATGAAGAGTTTGGGCTAGGAGCCCACTGATTAATTAAAATTTTAAAAATCAGACAATCATCAAAAAGTGAGTTACTAAAATTATTTTTAGTGATGAATTAATTTGGTCTAGATTTCTAATATGCTGATGGTAAGCAGGTTTTTCAAAAATATAAGAATTCATTCATATACAACTTCCATCATAAAAGTCAAATGACAGTCAAATACCCCTCTAAAAATAGAAAATAAAATCCCAAAGGACTTCTCTGGAGCATCAAGTGATTTAACAGATCAGGGATAGGCAAAATAATCTGTTTATCTGTTCACTAATGGTGAAAGCTCTTGCAAATCAGGCATGTTACTTTGGAAAATATTCTTGCAATTTCTTCAATAAAATCCAGAAAGATTATATTAATTGATTTAAGAGTCAATTCATCGTAGTGCTGATTGACTCTTAGTAAAAATAAAATAACGGTAGCTATCATGACCTTCATGGGTTTTACTCCTGAATGTTCAGTCAGCATCTCCATTCTGTGTTACTCCAAGCCTAAACCCTTGCAGAATTTGCATAAAATGAGATAACTAAATAGACAGTTATAACATATTTTATNCCTAAACCCTTGCAGAATTTGCATTCAGTTATCATGTACATTAATTTAAAATGAGATAACTAAATAGAGAGTTATAACACATTTTATTTTTAAGTGATGCTTTTTAGTTGAGCTAACCCTCACTTTTTATTTTATGCTGTACATGATGACTTCATACTCAGTAATATATGATGTCAGATAGTTATCAAAAAACTTAAGGATTATTCTTTGGATAGGTGCTCTACCATTCTATTAATTGTTAAATATATGGGTGCAAACTGAAGGGTTTTTTTTAGAATGCACATATATTGTCAAATAGGCACTGCACAGCAAATTCAGAGCATAAGAACCTTAGCTTACTTTCAGAGTACAGTAAGAAATAGATAATTTCATAGTCACATAGTCTGTGAAATAAATAAATAAATCCATATGGCAACTTCAGAAAGATACTGATTCTGATAGCTTAGTTGGGATTTCAGTTGAACAGAGGAGACAAGGGAAAAGCAATATGAAAATTATTCTGTCATAAAACTTAATTAAATGATTCCATAAATGTAAAACTATCCTCAGAACAATTCAACTTTGTTTCTACTGAAAAGCATGAAATACTGCAGCAAACCAAAAATAAACCTCACAAATGAACAAACAATTCTTTCTAACATTATGGCATGAAAACATAATCTCACAAAACAGCCCTGTTGCAGCTGGACAAAGTTGGTATAGTGATATATGATATACATGGCATGTCATATTTTATTACAATAAATTCCTCTTTTGCAGTGGATCTTTTTGTCTGTTTTTCTAGTTTGTTTTAATATAGAATGACTATACAATTGGTTTTATATAATATGGCTACACAACTTGTGGGTATATATAAAAAGAAAAGATGGAATAGAAATGTTAGTATTCTTAGACAAGAAAATCAAATTGAGTAAATCTTCAAAATGTACAGGTTACATCTAGACTGTAACAGTACAATAATAATCTTTTTATGCAAAAGAAACCTGCCATAATAGAATATCTTCCTTGGACAACCTATTTTTCTGCTTTGTTAAGTCAGTAAATCCCACTTCGGTTCACTGTTAAGAAGACCTGGTAAGTTTGCAAATTACACCTTTCATAAACAGCAGGTGTCCAGATCTTCAGTTTATTCAGCTAGATACTGACACTGTTGTATGTTATCTCAGTTGAGGTACAATTTATTAAGCAATGGATAAACACAGTAGAAAATAAAACTAAACATATAAACCCTGAGACAAGTGTTATGTTGCAGAGAAATGTGATAGCAGGTGATATTAATCATTTATAGAGGATAACAATTTTTGTTCAGTATTAGAGTCAGTATGAATTACATGCAGTAATTCTCCTGTAAATTTCAATTTTTTTTCATTAAAAATTATTTCTAATAATTTCAAAGTGTGACACTGAAAATTTCTTGGTATCTTATGATAGAAGAGAGCTCACAAGAGAGGTCACTGGAAAAAGTTAAGTTCACTCCAGAACATAATGCTGTATAGGAACAATATACAGCTGTATGATCATTTTCTATGGGAGTTGAATTTCTGTGTCAAAACAAAAAGCAGAGAAAATGGCCATATGATTCAGAAATAGCATAAAATGAGAAAAGTAAAAATTTAAATCCAGCAATTAACAATATTTTATAAAATTGAGTAGTTGGAGTGTCATTAAACAATGGAGAAACAGGTGAAGGATATAATTTTGTTGCTTTATCATTCAGCAGTCCATGAAAATATTTTTTGCTTTTAATGATATTCAATATGACATCCTAGAGAAAGTAAAACCGAATAGTCACACTTCTCTACTGCTGCATCAGTGGTTTACAGGAAGAATTAATTTAAACTGTAAGTAGGCTAAAGCTGGATTTTTTCCGCTTTGTGGTGTAATGTTTCTGGCTGTAAATGAGAAAACATACTTCGGTTTTATTCGATGCAGTTACTGCAGAAGTAAAGAGACAAATGGCTTAAAAGCACTAATAGCATTAAATCTATACTTGAGCTGTTTGGTCTGCAATCTACAGAAAGCTAAAACAGAGGTCTGTAAAATCTGAGTGTCATGGAGAATACTGTTTACTCTCTCTCCCAGTGAAAGATCTGTGATCTCAAGTTCAGAACAAACAAAAGGAAATACTTCTCCACACGAAACACTTAAGCTATTGAATTATTACCACATGACATTGTGAATTCTCAAAGTTTATGTGTGTTTAAAAGAAAATTTTAACAGATTTTTGAAGAAAAAAACTTTGAGGTTAATTAAATAGAAAGAAATCACCTCTAGGTTAGGAAGTCCTTGAGTCAGAAATCATTATATGCTGGAAGAATGTAACTATCTAGGAAAACCTCACTGCACCTGTCTTGTTCTTATGCTCTTTCCCAAGCATCTGCATTTCTCCTGTCAGGAACTAGACACGGGACTAAAAGGATTTTGACACTTTCTGTGACATTCTTTGGCTATGTTTTAACAATGCTATTTGTAAATGGGAATCTAATGTGTCTGTTAAGATTTGTGTAATGGAAATTTAGGGTTCAATCTCCAAGACAAGAGATTAATAGATAAATAATAATAATAATTAAAAAAGAGTAAATAATGCATAGCAACACAAGTATAGCTGATAATGTAATCTTAATTTTTCTGTTTTATTCTTAAATAATTCTGGAGGCAAAATTAAAAGATACATTGCCATAATCAATTTCTTGACAAGACTACAACTCATGGACAATTTATTTTATGGAAATGTGATGAGCAAGGCTTAATTTTATATTTTTAGTTGCTGAGCTTGCAAGTGTTACAATGGCAATTTATAATCTTATAAAACCCCTAAATTTTTTTTTGGTTAATATTGTTATCAGTTCTTTGTTTTCCAGCTCAACTGAGAAAAGGAAAAATAGCTCTCTGTGGACTAGTAAAATTTGCATGCCAAGGTTTTAATACCAAAAGTGTTTCAGTTCAGAATAGAAATGAGTCATTAGTGTGGAATAGTTTAACATTGTCAAGTGTATTGAACAATAAATTGAAAGTGTAAAAATACAATTGTCAAAGTCTTTTCATGGATCATTGAAGAGATGATCACATACAGACCACTGACAAGGATTATTTTATACTTGACCTGAGATCTCAAAGCATACATGATTTTGCTTGCTTGTGACTATGCTGCTATTTCAAATGAAAATTAAAATAAGGGCTTTTTAAACCATAACCTCTCTGAAAGATTCACAGACAGTATTAAATTCAAACCCTGTATTCTGAAACCATGACAATATTTTAGAAGCAACAAAATTCTGCCCTGCTGAATAGACAGATATGGAACTTTTATGCGCTTTAGGAACAACAAATTAAAAAAGAGAAATCAAAGGCATACCTATCTATTTAAGGAACAGTACAAGTTTTCTCTTTATTGATTTAAAAATAAATCCTTCAGCTTAAGAGTGCAATAAAATCAAGTAAAGCTGTTTTGAAAAACAAATTTGAATTTCTTCTTTGTACATTTAACAAAAAAGTACTGCAGCTTCACTTTTTTATTGAAGGTTAACTCCTTCAATAACCAATTCTGCTGAATCATTTCTCTTAGAGTTAATTTCTATGCAATAAATTGCATGGGTCTATGTTTTGGATTTATTGCTAACATATCTATACTTTGGCTGTTGCTAAGGAGTGTATAAGAAGTACCAAGGCCTTCTCTACTTCTCACACTAATCCACCAGTAAGTCTGCTTGGGATGTGTCACGTGAGAAGGAATACAGTTTCAATATTTTTACGTCAGAGTTCCAGGACTTTCACTGTCTTACTGTCAGAGTCACAGCAAAGAACCCTGCTTGAGCCCCATATTGGACATCAACTAATATGTCATTGTTCAGGTCACACTGGCCATTTAAATGAATAATAAATGCTCTCTGACATCTCTCCCTTCAGAGAAGGATGGGCATCTCCCTACAGAGAGTGAAGGAAGAGAAAGAAGGAGATTTATGAGTTTAAAAGAAACTAAACTAATGAAATATTTATGAAATAATAAAAAGAAAACAATGAAATATATACAATATATACAAAGCCATTATCAAGCTCCCAGGATTATCATGTCACCAGCAGACACCAGTGAAGTCCCAGACTGGACTCTACAACAGATGGAATCTAGATTATGGATCTGCATTTGGAAATGCAGAGACTGAGATGAGAGGAAGGCAAGCAGAATATTATTTGGATGCTGGCGACTGCAGAAAGAATGGACTCTGATCCCTATAATGAGCATGATGCAGATGGGATGGAATACCTTGCTGATCAGTTTTGAGTCACTTGTCCTGTTCCCCTTTTCCCCATATTTTCAACCTCTCAACACCATTCTGCTTCTGACCATACAACAGCACAAAGTCAGCTGACCTTGGTTGCTATAGCATTAAATCTAAGAAAAAGCCTCTCTGCATATAATTCCTTGGGATAAATTAGAAACAATCAGGTCTTAACTCTCTATAACTGGACAGTGCCTGTACATGTCAGAGAGTTTAGTTACTATAAGAGGCATAACTTAATATTGCTGAAGAAAAAATTTGTATCCATTTTACTTTAAAACAGGATAGTGGGCATTTATGCACTTGAAGTGATTTGATTTAGGGTTCTTGCCTTTGGAAGAAGTCAGAGAGCATACTAATCTGATTATGAGTGCTCACTTCTTATGAAAACACCAGTTTTGGATTCTACATCCCGAGTTCACTAATTTAAAGAAAAATTCACTAAATCATACAATCTACAAGAAAAATTTCTCTTGCTGCTTCTAGATAAGTGGATTCCAGTTCTCTCCAGTAGGATGCATTACTCAAAGAATATCTTTGTTACTGTAGAAACTGAAGCTCTGATGACATAACCAGCCATAAATACAGGCATTGATATGCATGATGCATTGATTTCTGCCTGCTCCTATCTCTAACTGTCAAGAAAGAGATTTAAAAAATAAAAATCTCTTGGTAATTTTAGATGGAGTTTTCCTTTCTTTGAATTTATTTTCACTTATTCATTACTCTCTGTGGCTGATATAGTGACGTATGTACAACTACACTGTATCTAAACATCAGTGATGACATGATGTTGTTACAGAATTCAGTATTAAATATTTTCTTCTAAAATATATCACTTATCTTTTATGCTTTGAAAACTCTATATCTAAAGGCTCTAAAACAAACTGAACGATGTAACTAAAGAGAATGCTATTTCAAAGACAATAGAAGAATAGAGGAATATTCAGATTTTGTCCTGAACTTGAATGAATATACATTTAAAAATCATCATATTGGAGCTTTTTTCGTGCTCTGCTCATTAAAACAAGAATGCAATACAGTCACAATACAGTTGAGAAGTCATGGTGAAGACTTCTTTGACGCAGAAGTGATATAATGTAATTAGCATCAAAATTTTGTGTGATAGAAATCAGTAATTTTTAATCAGCACAGGTACAGGTATAATTTATAGCAAACATAAATCTACACTTACAAGTCTGTTTAAGCAAAAAAGATAACACTTCATGAATTCTTTAATGAATAGAGCCTCAAGTGCTATAGTTAAGACCTTAGCTAATGAAACATTAATCTCTTCATTTATTGTATGTGTAACTTAATTACAAAACTAGTTTTAGAGTAATTTATCATTTATGGAATTTGGAATAAAAATAAATCTGTTTAATCATGCTTTAATCAAACAAGCAATTCATCAATTAATTCAACATATCACACCTACTCCATAGCTCTCTAATTAAGACTTAAAAATTTGCAGTTCATAGTGAAATACCAAGGTTTGTAGTAATATCTTACATTAAAACTTAACTATCTTCCTCTGTATTTTGACGTTGTATTGCACAGTTAAGAAGAAAAAGCTTTTCAGATATTATTAGGATGTTATTTTCTTCCTTAAGACATTAGCCAGACATACATATTTTTTTACATGTTTGGGGGGGGGGTTGGTTGTCACTAGTATATTAATCGTGTCTTTCTTTAGATAATGTTTATACCAAATTTCTTCTACTTGAAATAAAAGATATTCCATGAAACCCATAAAAAAGATTCCAAAGATCCAACTGGCAATAGTTTTCCATGTTCTGGGAAACTATAACCCCACTTTTTGACTCCAACCTAATGAAGTTATATCTTTTAGATGGAATCCCTTCACATTTCACAGCTTCATGCCTTGCTGGTTAAAGTGATGTGTTTCAAATGAGCAACAAAAAAGAAAAACAGCAATACAGAAATCAGTCAGAGGAAAAAATGTCGTTTTATGCATAAATTAAGTACTTCTTGCAATATAAGTTTGTAATGGTTTGACCTTGGCAGATGCTCACCAGGATGTTCCATCACTCCCTTCCTCACCAGGAATGGAGCCCGGGGGGGGAGGGGTGGTTCAAAATATCATAGAAAAACCTAGTGGGTCGGGATAAATAAAGCAAAACAACAAAGGCTGTTCATGAAAATAAAGCAGGGTGGTGGGAGGGAGAGTGGTAGAATATTGTCAGCTTAACATCAGTAGGTGACATCCAGCCACTTGCTGGGGAGCAGGGTTTCAATATGCCTAACATTTTCTCCAGAAGATAAATGTAACATTGATTAGTCTTCCTTTCTCCTCCCTATTCTTAGCTTTTATTGTAGAGGAGATCTCATATGATATGGACTATCCCTTTACTATGTGTGGGTCAGTTGTCCTGGCTATATCCTCTCCTTGGGTAGTTGCTTATCCCCAACCTACTGGTAAGAGGGAAGGGGGAATTTTGAAGAGGCTTGATGTTCTGTGAGTACTGCTCAGCAGTACCCAAAACACTGTGCTTTTCTATCTACCAGTGCTTTTCTACCTACCAACACAAAGAGGAGGAATTTGGGGTATATATATATCTATATAGGGATTCTATGTATATATAAGGATTGGTTGAGCAAACTTTGAAACCTGAAAAAATTGACCTTGCAGAATAAAACGTCTAGAATTGCTGGGTTAATTATAGACCTGTATATGTATTTTAAAATACCTGTGGCATTACTATCTTTTACTTTCTTAGAATGTATATGTAAATTCTGAAATATTCCTTGAGCTCTTGGTCACAAGACTGATGATTTCTGGAATTAAAATAAAGAGGTGAAAATATCAGGTAAGGAAAAAATATTATTTTAAAAGTAATTTTAACAATTGTTTGCATTCAACAAACAATGTTGCATGGGGAGGAAAAGATCCACCTATTAAATGTTTTCAGTTGAACTAAGAGTTAGCAGTAGAGCTCAATAACATAAACTTTACATTTTATTATTTTAAAATATGATTGTATTATTATTTCTATAAAGAATCCCATGGATACTCTAAACTGCTAATCTGTAAGAGTTTTCTTTATCTCTACATTTCCATAACAATTTAGTATTTTGTAACTATTGTGCATTCACCTCGTTTGTCCATTTCAATCACCTAAATGTTTAGTATAAAATGCTTGATACAAAAATGGTCAAACAGGGAGAAACTATTTTTGGCATGCAGATCAGTATGTGTTATTAAGATTTATAAATTTTCTTCATTAAGCCATGAGAAAATAACAATAACCTCATATAGTCTCATTGTTATCAAATATTTATTAACATTTCTATCAATAAATATTTTAATTCCTGAAGCTAAATAATAATATTAATACTGTAAGAATCATTCTGTTTGCTGCAAGATTATCTGCAGAGTAAAGTATTATTTGTGATGTTAGTACTGTAGTTTTAGTGATGAGGTTTTATTGAGTATTTTTATTGTTTGCTTCTATTCCATTCAGTGATCCTATTATGTATTTTGGAAATGTATTGTATAATGTTGATGTAACAAATGTTGAAGCAATAACAAAACTTGGAGTAATAAAGCTTAACTGACATATTGCTTTGCTGATGGGATTATGAAAAGAAGTTTTACAGAGTGCATTTCAATTATATCTCTGTTTCCCTATGGTTGTTTATCTTTTTCCAAATGAAGGTAATGAACTACAGATGATTTTTGGTGCAGAGGCAACGGGTCAGATTTAAAGATATTAAAAAGAGAAGTTCAAATAGAATATAAATATATCCAGCTGACATTTTCTGTTAAAACTTTACCAAGATAATGAAGACACAAGTGGTAAGTAGTTCTGTAGAATTCCTATTTTCAGAATTTAATTGGAAGTACTAACAAAATCAGGAAAACATTAATCTGCATGCAATATGGACAAGAAACAGTTCTATTTTAAACCTTCCTGGGAGAATATACACTTGCCTTCATGACTTATTCAAACAAGGCCAAATTCAGGCGTCAAGGTAAACACAGACTTCATTAGAGCTGCACCTACTTACATTAACCTGAAATTATATCCCTCTCGTAAAGGCAGATTAAGTATATATTTTCTTTAAAAGATTTAAAAGAAGGTATAAATACATATTATTTATGGCTAAAAGATTAATATCTGCTATACCCTACTCTTGTCCATAATGATATAGTATTTGACGTTCTACTCAGCTTTAGTGACTTAGATTTTTCCACACACATCATTGAAAAGTCATAAATCTTAGCTCTAGAGCCAGCTAGCCTAATCAACAAAAAGGTCAAACTTCTGAAAGCCATTTCCTTTTGTCAGATAGGGTATTGGTGAAAAAGAAAATTTAAGAACAGTTTTGGTAACAAGCCTTCTATCAGGTCCACTGATGATATTCTGACATGGCCCTTCCCCTTTGCTGTAAGAAGTCAATTAGATATTTTTCCTTCCTATAATACTTGGTGATTCCAGCTAAGCATCTAGGTGGGGTTTTTTGCATGTACCTTATAGAATTTAATTAATTGAGGTTTTGAGTGCATACTGTACTGTTTAATAAGTACTACTGGGGAACTGGCATGCTGATAAAGTTATCAGTAGTACCTCTACTACTAACAGAGACTCTATCATGCTTTAAACGCATCTGTCTTTTCCAGAATCAGCTGCAAATGGGCTGGAGGAGAGGCTTGATCTATCATCACAAAAATTTCTCAACGGTTTTGGGATGTGCTTTTTTCCTTATCGTGAACACTTCTTCTATATGTCTTTCACACAGTTATGACCTATTTGCCTCAGCACCTGATCAAAAACATAAAACTACTATCAACAAATATGCTGATATTCTCCTTGAGGTATCCATTATCTTCCTTTTTCTGTTAGACTGAAGTGTTGTATTTGTTCCATAATTATATTGTAAGCTGACTTTGGCAGAGATGACATTTTACTTTGCCAGACTCTAGCTGTAATCTTGATTAGTATTTTGTATGGTAACATAGTGTAAATACTATTATTGTAACTGTGAGTCACGGAGTCTGGGATGTTTCTTGAGACTGACAGATTATCTCTTTGACATGGTAAAATGTCCACAGATGTTCTCACATCTTGTTGTATTATGTTAATCCTAGATGAAAGATAATAGTGTTAAGAGACAATTTTTAACTAAAAGGATTGAAAAATTGCTACAGTTATTAGTGGAAGTTCTAGTTACACACAAAATTAACAACACCAAATTAATTCTTGATGCATTTTCAGACAGGTAGAATTCATCACACAATGCAACATTTGCAAGACCGTCCTGTCAGCTCAGGAGAACTAAGGAGAACTCTGTATTTTAATTGTCACTCACATTTCCTAATTTTATATATCCAAAATCTGAGTCAGACATCTGTGGTTTGTCTAAAGAGGTTAAATAAAAACATACACAGAGAAAGATCAAGTACTGGACACATGAACCTTTCTCTTGATTAATGTCTTCCGTTTACACCCTTTGGTTTTGAAAGCAGTTCTTTATACTGCCTTATAAGTTAACAATAGATTTTAAAATTCCACTGTGCATTTTCCATCTGTTTCTAAAGATGCTTAGAAAACACTCAGAAGAAGTCTCAAATTTTAATGAAGAAGGCACCATTTTTTTTTAAATTGAGAGAGTGCTTTTTTAAAGAGACAGTACATAGAAAAACTAAAAAAAAATTTCATAACTACTTGTGCATTAACTCTTAGTTCTGTTAGTAAAAAAAAATAATTAATATGCATAACATTGAGCACTGAGGTACTTTGGAAGCATTTCTGACTCTGATTTTGGATGTAAAATCCTGTTAGTTTCTGAAAGCACAGATTCCAGCCCAAAGAAATACCATGCTCATGTGTGCCAATGATTCAGTGATCATAGATTTTGGTTTATTTAATTAAGAATATGTAGTTATAAAGAAGTTTCAACCATGATTAAATGTCTTTCTCCTTAGGAAAAATTGTACAAATTACTCCTATTGCCTGGTATTACATCTGTCACCCATCCTGTTCCAAAGGGAAAAAAAAACAAAAAGAAAACTACTCAACTTCAAAACAAAACCAGACCCTTCAGTTCCTCATCAGACCAAAACATAAAGAATGAGTTAGTGGTCCTTAAAAAGTACAGTGTGTTTCATGAAAATTAGTAAAAACAATACAATGAACACCTAGCTGGACTTCTTTTATGTGAGTAATCATGGGTTAGGAGCTTCCAATTTGTGTATCAGGAAAGGATTCCCCTCCTCCTGAAGTATTTGTTTAAAAATGATTGAAGAAACTATTTTCTACAATTTCTTATTTATCATCATTAGTTATTAGTGATGTCTAGGTGACAATTTCATACATAGGTGCCTACATAACAGATGTTCAAAGACTGGTGAAAGAAATCTGATTCCTAGCTCTTGGCAGATTACCCAAGCCAGTGGGCTCTTATGCCTGACTCTTACAGAAAGATATTTGTCTTCAGGAGAAGCAAACTTCCATGCTCTAGGTCCCAAAAGAAAGTCATTCAAGTATATTGACTGAATATTTAGTCATCTCTTATGCCCAGCAGTCTAACAATGATGCACAGTTGCTCTGAACTTAAATTATCAGGTGGTATCTCATGTTTCCCTAAGGAGCAGAAGCCCCAGTTTGCTGTAACATGGCTGGAGCCAAGCACTGAATAATAAGTTCTGATGCTCAGCCAAATGCTTTGGATCTCATTCAGACTTCTAATCCAGGAAATAAATCAAATACAACTTGTAATTAATTATGCTTGTTTCTTTTTTGGACACAGTCCTCAAGTCTATTTAATTCAATGTTTATATGTCTAATTGGATCAATGTGTTCTTAAAAATCTGTGTTTCACTTATAAGATTCCACTGCATCTGGAACATAAAAGATTTTGCCAATGAAATTGGCAGCTGAATGTGCACTTCATTATATAAAAATAAGATAGATCATCCATAAACTGTAATTTCTATGATCTGAGAGGGATTTTTGAAATGTGAGAATTTCTAGAAATAATTGTGTACCACAAAATTGCATATATTTTCTAGGAATAATAAAGAAATTACCAATGTATAATGCATATTCTGAAAAATTTTTTAAACATTCTTCTGCACAACTTAAAAATTAAGTATGCCATCAAATTATTTTTACTTTATAAAGATATAAATTTAATTAATATTTTCATGCAAAATAAAAATATTGCTTCAAAATTAATTAAGAAAGTTGGTGCTACAGTTCTGAATTTTTATTACAATACCTAAAGTTCTCCAATTTTGTGATTTCAATTAACTTCCAACTTCATATACCCATGTAGACACTAAGAGAAGTATATAGCCCAGCCATTGAAAGAAGACTGAAAACCTTTCTTCATTGATATCAAATGGAAATTTTGATATTGATTTTTTTGGAGACAGCTCTTTTTTATCATAGATGAGACCTTCATAGATTCAAGAAATATTGAGGGACAGATTAGGACTTTCCACAATGATGATAAACTGACTGTGTCAGAATTTCAGATGGACTGTGCTTTCTGCCTCCTAATGTGAGGTAATCAATCAACAGAAGTTCATATTTCAATAAAAAAAGAGTTACTTATTGTATCTGGCAGTTCTGGGCTTAGATGGAAAGAACCTGGTAGTTTTGCAGTTCTTGCCAGAAAGTAGAGAAGAGAGGGGTTTATCTGTGATTTTTTTTGAAAGGTCAAGTCAGTACACAGTTAATGCATTTCTGTCCTCTGTCAGTAGAAGCAGGTTGTATGCCCTTTCAGCAAGAAACAAACTGATTTGTTGTTTTGAGGGATTTTTTTTTCTTTTTTACCCCTTGATAAGCAGACATGTGATATAGAGGTGTAGCTCTAAGATGAAACCTACTTTTTCCTCTACCAATTAATCCCTTTACCATGTGACCAGTACATGAGCATCCTGGGCATAATAGAACTGCTTCATTTTATTTGACACGCAGATAATTGTCATATTTAACATTGTGCAACTAAGAACAAGGTCTATACAGCATGAAAATTGTCATTCTATTTCTCTGACTATTTCATTTTAAAATCATAGGAAAGAAATATGAATAACATATGGGGTAAATTAAGCCACCTACATGGAAATCTCTGTGTTTTTCATATCTGAGGTGTGTGATTCAGTGGTACTGGGTTCCTTTTAAGACTGGTCATGGTTCATACTTTTTTGAGAACAAGGACTTAATGAAACACTTTTGTGTAATGTGCCATTCTTTGAGCACTGATTGCTGAAAACAAAGGTGATCTGATGTACTTCTTAGAACTAACTGCGGAGCTGGATGTCCATTGATTTGAAGAAACCAACACATTTATCCCCTGATCCATTTGCCACTAAGTATTGAAGAAATTAGTGCACATTGGTAGAAGTACTTTACCCACTAGGGGTAACTGCTATTGGTCTTGGTTTATTCTTCTTATCAAAATATGGTATAACAGAGATCTGTAATTTCAGCCACTTATTGTACAACTTTTACCATTTCTTTATGATTCTTTAGTTTAAAAGAGAATAGAGCTCAGTGGAATAAGTTAAAGTCTTGAAGAGATAAGGTACAATTAGATTGTCAGTATATTGACAACAAGAGCCCTATAAATTAGCCATCAGAAAAGGGCACTCTCTCCCATTGAATCTATGCCACTTGGTATAAGTCATTAAACACTAATTGGAATGAAGACAGCAAAAGTGATGCACTGTGACTGATTGTTGCAATTCAGGGAGCCAGCTAAAGCTTATAATAAATTAGGAATTCTAGACCACATTTCAGATCTTTGCAGCAGGACATTCTAGTCAGTGGCAAGTCTAATGTTGTTAGAGATAATGGGAACCTCCACAGAAAATCCTGCAGTAGACATTTGTATTTGTGTGTACACACATAGTAAAAAGCAAAAACAGTGCAGGTTATGCATATGGAGGAAATGCTATATACAGAGGACAAGAACATTTATTGTTACACACAGGAAAACAGAAAAACAAGGCTGCATATTTAAGTGTCTAATTATTTGCAACTTTTCAGAAATACATTTTTCTCACCATCATCTGCCAATATCTTGTAAAAGAAAAGCTGTTCATCTGTTTTTTCAGCCTTGCAAGAAGCACAGAGACATTGCTACTGAAGTTTGGGGTAGATTTCACTAGATCTTTTTCAAATATTGACCTTGATGGTGCCCTAAGTATTTCTATTATGTTCCTAAAATACCGTTCCACACTTCTCAGTGTAGCCAATAAAATTTCCTGTACTGATATTTTAATCCATATTGTGATAATAATTGCAAGGAGTTTTGCAATTTCATTGAATTTTTCCATTGCATGGTTTAGACTGGAAGAAAGTAGCTGTGATGAAGTAGATTTTAAATCACTTGAGAGCTGCACGTATGTAAAATACACAGATTCTTCCATGGAATCTCCCTCTGCTGTGCATTTAGCTATCATAACACAGGCTTTCTCTGTGCCTCTGTTAAGGTCAGTTTCTGTAACTCTTTTCCTTGGCAGAAGAGGACATGAATTAGTTGTTATATAGAGCTGCTAATTCATTGACTTTCTCCAGGCAAGCTGAAATGACATGGCTTATAGTTTTTGTACCACACATTCACAGTCAGCATAATGTAAAAGCAAAAAACAAAACAGCCTGTCCCTTACTGAACAGTCAAAGTAGTCTATGAGAGCCATTAATCATAGAATCATAGAATAGTTTGGGTTGGAACGGACCTTAAAGATCATCGAGTTCCAACCCCCCTGCCACTAGACCAGGCTGCCCAGTGCCCTGTCCAGCCTAGTCTTGAACACCTCCTCTTACTGAAATTTAGCCATATATCTTCTTAAGTCCATAAACTCTTCTAATTCTTTGAAGTTTTCCATCAGCAGCATTCACAGTTATTTCCTTTGCATTACCTTTGTTCTCAGCACACTCCTCATCATACTTTTTTGCCAAAAAAAATAATAAGCTCTAGAGAAATACACAAAAAACACTTTCAGTTTTTGTGTTCTGTAAAGTACAGATTTTGTGTAGACATCAATTACATAGTTATACTACTGTGAGAAAGTACACAAGAAAATGTGACAAAACCTCCAGCTTTTACTGATGGTTGTAAACCATTCAATCTGTCCCTCTCTAGTACTTTGCCATTTTACATTTGGGAATGCTGTGTTCACACATTTCACATGCTTGAAGAGCATACTTGAATAAAGCCATTATTCTTCCTACTTCTCAGTACAACACGGTGTACTTAATAGCACAACCAAGGTGGATTGCTCTGCAGACAGGGGTTAGAACAGCTGGAACAGGTAGGTAAAAAGTGCCTTATCAGCACGGGTGCAGTTGCAGAGTAGGTGAAGAAAGTGAGTGCAGCAGAGTTAGTGACAACAGACAGTAGCCCAAAACACCAGAAAAGGTCTGGGAGATGACTTAGGTCCAAAGTGAATCCACAGTTCACAGTCCAGATCTGGTCTGGGAGTGAAATCAATTGATAGCCTTACACCAGTAATTATAAGGTGCATGCATAGTGACAAAAGAAGGCCAAGATTAAGCCAAAGGTTTGAATCAGCAAGGTACATGGCTGGCACAGGCATGGCAGCAATGCAGAGTCAATGTGGCTCAGACAGGGTTTATAAGTGACAGCCCTTAAAGAACACCTGCAGTGCAGATGATGTACCTGCATTTTCTCAAAAGTACTTTCTGCATTACACTTGCAGTCCTGTTTAAATCAAATGAGTGAAAGATAGTTGATGAAATCTGAACTTAGACTGGCTTAAAACGATAATAGAATGAGAAAAACTTGTTAAAACACTCATGTTTCCTATAGTACTTCAGAGCTTTTAGTCTCCATTCAATCCTTCTTTATTTAAGTTATTAGCTTCACCTGTCCTTTTGAATTTCGCCATTATGGAGGAAAAAAAAATCAAATTGACTCTGAAGTATTTTTAGAAGCATGGAGGAAAATCCCCAGTGGAACAGCAACGTCAAATGCCTGAATTTGTGACAGGTTCAGCTAAAGGAAGTTAGAAGTTTAGAGACATGTTTACATCTGTCAGAATATAAATAATACCTCCTCAAGGAACTTAGAGCCACAGAAAAGAAATTACAGCAAGTGTTCAGAATGTACTTGTAAACTCATCACACACTGAAGAAAGAGAAGTAAATTCCAAATCGCTAACAAGTCTGCTAAACATAATACACAGATATGAATAATGCAAAATGTAATAAGGAATGTGTAATGATTAATAATGTATATTTAAAAATTTAGGAAGTTTTTAGGCATTTTGATTTTATCAGAATGCAAGCAAATAGCTTATGAGAAAAAAAAATTACATAATGTGATAAAATTAATCTCTGATTGGCTGTGACTAATTTCCTTCCCATGTCTTATACAGTAGCATGAAACAAAACAAATCATCAAATTTAGATCTAGAGGCTTTTCTTTTTGTGTGTCAGTACTTTTTCTGTGCAAACAGCTTTTCATTTAAGTAAATTTCTGATAATGCTACGTAAATTATCTCCCTTTTTGGACAACAGGAGAAAAATGTCCATGAAAATAACATGCAGGAGACAAAAGCAAGGAGATAAGTAAAGCATTTAAGATTAAAATAAGTAGATTAAAAATTCTTAGTAAAGAGAAAATAGGTTTATGCAGTTGTATACTAAAATATTAACCATTAAAGTCTAAAATAAGTTTTCTTGGCAACTGTATTCCATTTCTTGATTCAACTTTCAAAGAAGAAGTAATTGATTCTTGACTTTCTTTTTAATTCCTGTGAATTTCTTTTTAATTGCTGTAAAATTTTTTAGCTTTAAAATGAGCTTTATTTAATATCATTATTTATTGCACATCTTTTAAATTGGATATTTTAATAATATGATAGTTTTAAAGTTATATACAATTGCATGAGGTATATTTTGTACCTATTCTCTTACTATTCCTTTAGTTCATTCTGAGTAATGACATCTAATAAGTTAAAAGCACAGTTTGTGGCTTTAAAAATATAATTAAGAAATTTTATAAAAGTATTATCATAATTCTTAAAATTTATATCCATTTTCAGAAGCAAATATCAACCTCAATAGATGCTTCAATGTGTGTTATATAATGATCTATAACAAAATAATGATACACCTTAAAGATAATTCATAGGTATTTTTTGTAATCAGACTCCTTGTGAGTATCATAATCCATGTTTAAGGAAAAGATTTAGATGAAAAAAACTTTTTTTTTGCCTTGAGCACATTCTATCATACAGCAATTTTCTATTCAATGGTTATTCATAATAGTACAATATTATTAATATAAATGAGTACTTAGCAATATTAAAGAAAATTCTCTGAATTATTTCTACATTTGTTTAAAAAAAAAAATCTTGTTCCCATTTGTTTAATACTCTTTCTGTAAATTGATTCAGTATGGAGCTGAAGCTGACAGATACAGTCCTGATATTTGGATTTCCCTTTGAAAAAGATTAAAAATTGAGATACTTTAAACTATCTTCTGTTCTATATTCACAGTAAATCAAAGGGAAATATCAAAAATTCACATAATTTGGTCAGCTTTATTTTATCTTGAAAATGCAGCTAAAACTATACTGAGCATTAAAGCCTAAACTTTGAGATCTATGTTTGAAAAAGATAATAAACCTTGTGAGCTTTCTAGCAAGTTACTAAAACAAAGATGTTTTTGTACTAAAAACATTGTGAGAAATTTCTGCAAGTGACTAAAAGAATGTATAACTCTCTATGTAAATTATTACTCTTTTTGACATCAGCCATATATCATGAAGCTTGCCTTATCTCTGCTTAATGCTATTTGAATAACAATCTAGTTCTTAAGCTTTGTTTTGGCTGCTGCTAACAGATTTTAAGCTCCTAGAGCGGACTCGTGATGAGAGCCTACAGACAAGGAAATGGTAAATGTTCAACCTGGGTGTGTAGCTCATTTGGGAGAGCATCAGACCACTCATATGAGGGTCAAGAGTTCAAGTCCCTGTCCTGGTATGAGGCTTATCAGAGTTGGGTTGATGGTTGGTCTTGCTGATCAGAAAGGTACCTTCCAACCTACATGACTATTAAACTTCAATGGCCTAAGTTACCTTGGATATATGCTGAAGTCAGAGTAAAGTCAAACTTGCATATATGAAGTCACTAAAGGTTTTGGAAACATATTACAACTGTAAATCTAAAATAAAAATTAGAAGTGGAAAAGTTCAGAAGGTATTTGTTAAAGTCACAAGATGATGCATTGTGTAACAGCGACTTCCCATTCTCAGTATACTAATTGACTAAAAAATTCACTGAGATTCTATACCTCAGAACATAATTATTGCATACGGTTTTCATCACAAAGAAATAGAAAGAAAACAATACTAACACTGAATAACATGGTGGTTCATTCAGTGAGAAAGAAAATGGCACATAGTAATATAAGGAAGCCTTCAAGAGTTCAGGCACATAGGTCATATGAATCCTCTTTTACCAGCATATATGTTTTAAAGTGCTGAACAGTTCTGAACAGTACACTCAAAAATAGTACATTATGACAAAAATAAAATGTCTTAATATTGAAAATCTTTATCTGTTTTACTGATACTTAGAAGTTTCATGTATAAATGAACATCTCCAAAGGAATATAAAAAGTTATATAATAATAATACATACAAAACAACAAATAAAATCAGAAATGCTAAATAAAACAGATACACCAGAAAAATAAAAGTTTACACTTCTTTCTCCTCAATTCCTGACAGAGCTGGTCAAGTGTTTAAAGACTATCAGATTTAAAATGCAGCTACCATCTAGCTGATCATTTCATTTGTTTTCTACCCAAAGTTTAAGTTCTAAAATAACTCACCTTTATAAGGATACATCAAATTAATAGAAGTCCTCATAAACTGATGAAGATTTGGATTGTAATGTTTCTCAATTTACCCTGTGGATGTATTTTTATCTCATTTTTATTACTAGTTAGTTCTTCAAGCTGCAATTGTGCCTTAATTTCAAACCTGCTACACTAAAACTGTATACTTTAAGGGAAAGCTGAATCTACTGGAGGTGGCCACAAAGGTCTCTTTCAGTTTAACAGGCACTCATTATCCTTTCCAAAACAGTGACAGTTCTCTGTGTTCTCTCTCCATTTAATTCAAGCCTGCTTCATTCTCAGACTCAGTTTCCTGCTGAAATTCTCAAAAAATGAAACTCTCAAAAATATGATGGAGGAATTTGTACAGAAACTTTGTTAATTTTTCTCACAGTGCATAGAGATTAATTACAAGAACCAGGTAATGCATTTAGTGAAGGTTTTTCCTACTACAAGAGGTAGTTTAATCTTTGCTGTTGTCACGCTTCCACCAAGCCACTCTTTCACTCCCTCTCCTCAACAGAGGAGACAGGACTGGAAAATAAGACAGAAAAGCTAATGGGTTGGAATAAAGACACTGAGATCCCTTATCAATTGTCATTATTGTCAAAAGATCCTCTTCCCAACCCCTTTATCCCAAACTTCACTTCTTCATTTCTAAATACTGTATCTCCTTCTCCTCTCTCTGAGCAGCACAGAGGGGATGGAAAACAAGGGGTTGTGGCAATTTTGTAAAAGTTCTTTGCAGCCACACCTTTTTCCTTACATTCATTCCTTGCTCCAGAATGGATCCTTTCTATGGGCTACAGTCAGGCTGCAGTTCGTGCCAGGAGTCTACTACATATATGTCCACTTGCTCTGGAAAGGAATCTTTTCTGGGCTGCAGTAAGAATATTTGCTACAATGATGTCCTCCACTAGCTGGATGAAAAAAACCTGTTTCACTATTGTAAAGATGCAGAAGAATCTCTCCTCTGGTACCTAGAGCACCTCCTCCCCATTATTTTACTCTGATCTCAGGATCTGCAGCATTTTCTCTTACATTTTTCTCTCTGCTGTTTCTCTCAGCAGCTTCACAGGGGTTTTTACCTTTCCGTGAGTGTGCTATCATAGAGATTATCTTGCCCAAGTCTCCAGTTCAAGAAATGTCACCTTGAGTTAATTGCTCAGGACCATGTTCAGACAGCTTTTGAATATCTCCAAGGATATCTCCACCAAAACTCTATTTGACCTGTACCAGTGCTCAGTCACCCCCACAGTTCAGATTCCACAAACTGTTTTTCAGTTTATGCTGATTGCCTGCCTCTGATCTTTTCACTGGGGACCACTGAGAAAAAACTTGGCTCCATCTTCTTTACATCCTACCTTCAGTTATTTATAAGCATTTTTTAAATCCCCTGAGTCTTTTCTTCTCCAGTTTGAACAGTCACAAACATACTCAGCCTTTTTTACATATGAGAAGTGCCTGAATCATCCTTACAGCCCTCTGTTAAATTTTCTCCATTCCTCATTTTTGCATTACTGTTCACATGATATAGGTGTTTGAAAGACAGCGCTGAGTGTATCCTGTGGGTAAAGCAAAGAAATTTATTCTATATCATATTGGTGTTCATTACATTATATACACATTGATATCTCAAAAAGCATTTAAAATAATCTTGAGGGGAAAATAGCAGGTCAGGTATATTCCATAATATTAGAAACATGTTTGAGATTAGCTGTAGGATGGTGATGCTGATTTTATTCGAGGGACACCCAGGGACACTTTATGAGTGCAGGACTTCAAAGTTAAAATGCGCTGAACACCACAATTGCCAGAAAAACATTGTCATCTGAGACTTTTTTTCACCATAATATGCAAAGCATGCGAGATGTATTAAAAAGCTGAGTTTAATTTGGCTACCAGTATGTTAACAACTAACAGATATTAGATAGGAGCTGCTGGAATGGATTTCTCATTGAAAGCAACATCCTAGAGTTGAAACTAGCCATGACCTTGAAAATTCTTTTGGATATGAAGTGCAAGTACAGACAGAAAACCCAACTTTTATCAAAAGTTTTAACACTTACCAGAATATGCCTTTAGTAGAATCAAACTCTTTCCCACACCCCAGTCCCTATAACTAAGATAAATTTGATATAAAAAACTTGAGACCATGTTGTGGATTGATTACTTTTTTTGCTATCCATTTTCTTTGTTATTGATGCTATATGTTGCTATTATTAATGAAGTATCTTCGATTCCCATTCTTTTACCATTTTGACAGCAGAGGAATTCTTTCTGATATCTATTAAAAAAAGGTTCTTTGCTAAGAAAAATAAACCCTGCAAATAAAAGTAAACTTAAAAAACAAAAAAAGAAATGAAAATGCCCGCACATCTTATCCCAAAGTGTCAATTCCAGTTTTTCTTCATGTTGCTTATATTCAGTAAAGTCTTAGTTTCCACCCTTCATTAGTAGTGAATTGGTTTGCCTGGAAGATTCCTTTCCCTTTGCTTGCTCTGTGCAAAGTCAGATTCACAAAAGCTATTTTTCTCTAAAACTAGGGGGGAAAAATCAATATAATCACAGGGAAAATAAGTATTAACTGACAGGGATATTTTCTACAGAGACATACTTCTCTTGAAAGCTGAGCATGATACATTGTAAAGATGCTCCAGCACATCATTTACTCTGAGAAGAAGAAGAGGTGAAAGGGCTTTTTAATTCACTATTTCATTTCTACATCTGTGATAAGCTTCGATAATGGCTACCAAATTCTAGCATACATTACTTCTGTATATGTCATTATTCTGGCTAAACCTTGTGTTGAGATGCAACATAAGATTCTAATCTATATTAGTTGCTCTACATCACATTTCCTAGTTCAAAATTTGTCTGTATTTGTTTTCTGGTAGCAATCAGAAAAATCATAGATTTCTCCTGAGCAGAAAAGAACAATGAAAAAAACCTACAACAGAAGCACCAAACAATAAGAGCTCTGGTGGGACAAATGCTTATAGATACAATGTTTATTCAAGTTTTGCATCTCTGATGTAGAATCCTTAAGAGACCTTTTCTCCATTGCAGAGTTCTTCCTAGAGTGTAACTTACCAGCTGTTATCAGCATGATTTCTTTCTGAGTATTTTCTCATGAAAGGCAGAGCAAGGAGTACTACTGTAAAGAAATCTTATTACCATTGCTGAAATTGTCAATACCAGGGAAATGGGGACCACTGTGATGAAGAAAATTCTGAGCAATTGAGACACCAGTAAAATCTCAGGACTTCAAATATGCATGTATTTGTTATGTTAAACTATTAAATAATCTATTTTTAACAACTACAAATCGAACATTAAGCATGCATACTTGCAAAGCACAGGATGCATGATAGGATCTGATGGCTGCAGTCTTTGATGATTCTTAGTTTCAAAAACTAAGAGAGACATTGTGAGAAGCCATGGTGAAGGTGGCCAAAACTGAAGGGGTTATCTCCTCTATACCTTGAACTCTAGGATGTATCACTGTTATTCACAAACACCTTTTCATTTGTTGAGATCTGTCTAATCTGAAGAACTATTTCCCATTTTCGTAGGTTATAAGCTAGATTTCTGAGATGTATGTTGTATCAGCTCATTCAGATGTATGTTTGCAGCTGAGTGCTGGTCAGTTGTTTCCCCCAGGCTGGGCAACTTCCCAGCAACTGGCTAGGCACTGTTATCTCGGTCTTGCTATTCTGAAATATGCCAAGCCATAATGCAAAATACTTCTGGGTACAAGGAAATAGGCCATAACCAACAGTAATTATCACACTGCAGCACTGATAATAGCAGGGTGCTAGAGACTTAGTGTAGATTTGGCAGGTCTTGGGACTGGATCTTGTTGAACTTGTTTTTCCCAGGCTTGTTCCAGGGCTTCTTTTTTTTAATCTGTAAAAACAATTGTTTAGCAACTACTATTACACATCAACTGTTCCCTTTTCTCATTTGGACTAGAATTACGGACTCCTGAGCACTGTCAAAACACAACTCCCTTGATAANTTTTTTTTTTTTTTAATCTGTAAAAACAATTGTTTAGCAACTACTATTACACATCAACTGTTCCCTTTTCTAATTTGGACTAGAATTACGGACTCCTGAGCACTGTCAAAACACAACTCCCTTGATAAGCAGTGGGCCAATTAGACTTTAAAAACCATCTTTGATCACAAGGGAACATAACTTCCTCCAGCTCAGTCCCAAAGAGGAAGGGGACTTGAAATCTTTTTCTGAGCAAAAATGTCCTTTTAAAATTCATTAGAGACCTTCATTTCTTAATAAATTAATTTTGCTCTGAAATGTGCAAACTCTATTTCCCTAGATTAACAAAAAAACTGCTAAAATGAGTTTGGCCACAGATAGGCATGTAAAAACCACATTGTAGTTATAATTAGAATACATACAACATGAATTTCTTTATTGCCACGTTTAAATCTTGTGTATAGGATGAAATGATGTTCAATAACATTATTAAGAATAAATGTAACTGAATTTCTTGTTTATTAAGAAAGTAAATAACATAATTCATAGTAGATTTTATGGACTTATTATTGGGTAACATATTTATTTCATTACAAAATTGGTAGGACAGAAATGTCATTTGAAGACTGCATCTATATAGGAGTTAAAAATATTAATTATAGCTCACTCATACATTGTATATGTGATTTATTCAGTGGATACTGTTCAGAAAGAGGAATAACTTGCTGCAGTCAGTATCAAGTGTATTCAAATTATACTATAATTGATTAATGTATAGTGTCACATAAAACTGAAGAAAATCATTAGAAAATAAAAGAATTTAAGACTTGCTGGAAGTTATAAACATAATGAAATAGAGGATGGGCAGGCAGTGAAGTTAATTTGTCCAATCCTGACTCTTTAACTTAAGCAAGATGAGCTTGAATGTCTAGGTATAATTATTTCCTGAAGGTTTTGTATGAAGGCATCCACAGAAAAAGTGATTAATTACATCAACTTAATTGATGTAAATGTCTAGTATAAAATAGTTAATCGGGCCTCTTTCAGTCAGTGAGGCATTATGCTTTGCTAGGAAGTATTTTGATTAACATATTAGATTGAAAGAAACTGGTCTCTAACAATTCCTTTTTAGTTTCTCAGAAAATAGAATTTAGAGGTGCTTCTAAAAACATAAAACCTCATATATCTGCCTATACTTTCACTGCATCTCATAACAAACTTTTTAAGTTTCTACAAAAAAAAACTTAAAAGACACTGGTAGTAGTTTTTGGAATATCCATCAATCACCACATCTTCCATTAAAATGTTCTATCAAATTTGTTCAACAATTGTGGTATACTCTAAAAATAAAAAAACCCAACTTTATCTACTTTGATTATGAAGGTAAACTATAATTGTTGGTCAGATAAACTTCCCATGGTAGAGGTAAAAAAACCCACCAAACATAGTACTTCGTTTTCAAGCGATTTCACCCTATCATTAATCTTAAAAGTAAAATGTAATGCATAATTTATACGATAGCAACAGATATAAATTATATTAATTGAATGATATAATAAGCAATGGGTATAATTGACATGATTGACATTATATATGAATGCAACAGATATAATTGACAAGATAAGTTAGAAGATTTGTACAAGAATAACTCATGTCAAGAGTAGGGTCCAAGTTATGGCTCCTCTACTATTCTTGGAGTAGATTCAAACACAGCAGCAATAATAAATGTTATCTGAGTGCAACATGATAAATGCAATGTACCCCTAAAATAAAAATGCCTGTGCCTGGCTGGAGGAACCAAAAAAACAACACAAGTATGATTGTGAGCACAAGACAATATTCAGTAACATACTGGCATTAAGAGTTTGATCAAAAAAAGACAGTGATTTTTTAAAATGCAAAGTCCAGATGTAAATAAAATATAAACAAGAAGGACATATGATTAATTTCTTTTTCATCTCCAAGATATCTCACATTTGCATGCCATGGAAGCTATTTGGTAGTCCCTGTATCAGGTTCCATCATTTCTACATTTTTGATTTTAAACCTTTTAGACATCACTACTGTCTAACATCTAGGGGTTTTGGACTGTGTGGTGCAGAACATCCAGGTTCACTACTCACATTCTTCATCAAAAGATAAGCAAGAACTCCCTTTCTCTCAATAGATTCTCTTCTTCCTTTTCTTTTTTCTCTGTAGTACACAAGGTTCTTTATACAACTATGTTCTGTTTCCCAACACAGCTGATATCTTTTTAAAGGTATGTACAAACTGTAAACAGGTCTTGTTACCATGTCCCACATAGATGAAATAAAAAATTATGAAATTCAGAGTTTTATAGGAAGAGAAAACAGCATTTCATCTTTAAAGAGATCTATTGTTCTTTGAATTTTTTTCAGGACATTATATATTGATTCCTTGCCTAGTAAAAATAGAATGAAAAAGAGTATAACAACAAATAATGGAGTCAAAACAGAAGATTTGAAAAGAAGGTACTAAATGGTTTTGAGTATACAGCACAAAGAAGAAATTTCAGCAAATTGCTTCCAGTCATTTACTTTGCTGTCTTTGAAAACAGGCAGAAACATCTGCAAAAAATAGACTTCAGAAAAAGTCTTGAATTTTTTTTTTTTAAGTAAGATACCTAAGTAATATAAATTCTTATTTGAGGCACATGCATGGCCCATGAGTTATTTAATGCCTATTTAATATCCTGATCAAAGGCATGATTTCTACCCTGACAGAACATTAATGAAGAAGATGCTCATTTAAAGAGCACTCCATAAAATTTATCTTTGGGGTCCAACAAGGAAAACAGGAGTTGTTTGCAATAACAGGAGTTATTTGTTGCTTTTGTTAAAAATGTAATTGTTCCTGTATTATTTTTCTGCTCTGCTCCGTGTCTCATAGGATATAAAATCACCCAGAGATCCTATAGGCTTTAGAGGTTTATATCCTGATTCTAAAACAATTCTTCATATATTACCTTTCTACAGAGATGTAAGTCAAGACACTATTTTCTAATTCAAAATTTTCTTCTCTACATAGTTGTCCTTTTGAATGAGAACAGAGGAAGATATTTTCTCTTGAAGTTTCCCAATGGGATCTTTAAATCTGTGTAGATATTTTCAAGAATCTCACATGGTATTTGATACCTATATTTAGAGCACTAAGTCCTTGAAGACAAGCAATTGGAAAACAAGTTACAAAAACTTATGAGATCCCCTCAAGGGGGAAAGTGGAGCAGTCATGATAAAAAAGTCAAATGTTAATTCTATACTTCTCTGTATCAGGCTTCTGGTGGAGAGGATGACACAACAGATACAGTACTGTAAAGATTTTACAGCACAGTCAGACACTGATCTTACAAAGAATGACATCTCAGTAGTCAAATTGAACTCCCCTGGAGCTGGAGCTAGGAAGTTTTTCATCTGAGAGATGTCAATGCCAACATATAACCATTTTTTTAACCAGCTATTAATATATTTTCCAGCTGTAGCTTTATGTAAGGACATTCCTGGAACAGAACTCAAACTTTTCTATGAACTGACGAGTTTATCTCCAACAAACAAGCTTCATAGTTCTTTAATTCCTGTGAATGTTGATAGGCTCAGTCTACTGGCAACACCATGAAAGAACTTCAAACAAAATGCTGGAATAATTTGAGTTTGATGCTCCAGATTCATGAATGATGTAAAAGCTCAGACTACCTACAGACAGCAACAATAAAGGCTTTCTGAGTTCGTACTAAGAAAATGATGTTTTAACTATGCAAGATTTTCCCTTAAAAAAAAAAATCAGTAAGATGGTCCATGCAGATCAGAACAGATTAATAGATGTTTGCAAATGAGAAAATTAAAAAACATTAATACAAGTGACCTCATTAATGTTTATAAATATCTAAAGGGTGAGCATCAGGAGGATGGATCTAGGCTTTTCTCAGTGACCTCCAAAACAGAAAAAGGGGCATCTGGTGCAAGCTGGAACATAATGGGTTCCATAGAAATATAAGAAAAAACTTTTTCATGGTGAGGGTGACAGAACACTGGAACAGGCTGCCCAGAGAGGTTCAAAACCCTCCTGGATGCATTCTGGTGTGACCTGGTCTTGGTGTTCCTGCTCCAGCAGGGGGATTGGACAAGATGGTCTCCTGAGATCCCTTCCAATCCCTGACATCCTGTGATTCTGTGAGAATTAATTTAAGCAATGACAACTCTATTAGCATCTAGTGGTGATATTTCAGTAATTTTATATATTCACCGACAATATTTTATGAGTGCATTTGAAATATATAGATTGATTTGGATATTAAAGCAAAATATATACTGGGACTAATACATGACTTGGAAGACATACTAATTTAAATATTTTTCAGTGAACAGGCATAGAGTCATTGACAACAATGGGGTTAACATTACATATACAAAATATTGTTGAGAAATTCATCAGTAACTATATGTCACATAGTCCTTCTCAAATTTTCCAGCCACTCTAACAAATTTAGAAAATTTCCAAATTTTTTTGCCACTCTAACAGTCCTTATGTACAGAAAATTTAGTACAGAAAAATAATTTTGAAAGACTTAATACAGTTCATTTTGACTTCCTTAATGCTTTTGATAGTTCTGAGCACATGTGAAACTGTCAGGTTTAAGTTCTTGAAAATTAGTCAGCTATGTATGTAATTATCTGAACAGCATCCATATCCACAAGTGATCTATGTACCTGACTAGGAAAGCTGCCCTCTGAGAAAAAAAAGGTCTTCTGGATGAAGCAATAATTGGTACCTGTCATTATTAATTATGGAAAGGTTGAATTTAACATTTTTGTTAAGATGAGAAGAAACTGTCTGTCAGTGGAGGTGTACTTCACTGGATTTTTGAAGAGCAGGCTTTAGGCTCTAGAATTCAAGGGACTAGTTGTAAAGTCCCCAGGGAATCTGCTTTCAAGGTTGTTGGTATAAATAAATACTGGTCATTTTTTAAGCGTCATCTTTTAAAAGTACAGCAGCACCACTTTAATGTGTCAGAAGCAAAGCAAGCAACACTGAAGACTGGCTTGACCTAACAAAGACCTTCTAGAACCTAGGAGGGAAAAGAAAATATATGGACTTTGGAAGCAAAGCCAGGGGGTACCAGAAGACCGCGGAGATGCTGTTCATAACTGCAAGGAGAAAATTTGTACGGCCAAAGTACAAATGAATTTGAAGCTGGACAGTATCTGATGGATAACAAAAAAGGCTTTTCCAAATATATTAACAGAAAAAAGGAGGACTAAAGAAAACATTGGTCCATTACTTGATAAAGCAGAGATATATCTTCTCCACCTCTGTCTTTAACATGAGAATGAATACTAATATTCAAGGCCCCTGGACCCTTAGAGCCCTGAGCTGGAAGACCATAACTGGGTAAGGGAAAAAACTTGCAGCAGATTTTGAAATTGTTCAGCTTAAGCCTATGGGGCCAAATAGGATTCATCCCAGCGTAGTAAGAGAATGTGGTGATGTTATCATGAGACTTCTCACTGTTATCAATCTAAGGAATGTGGAAAGGTCCTAGTTGACAGAAACCTATCAAATATTATTCCAATTTACAAGAGCAAGAAAGAAGACCCTGTTAAGTTTAGGCCACTTCAGTGCTGGATATTAATAAGAGAAGCTGGATAGTACTTTCTTTATGAAATTGTTAAACTTCTCAAATTATCTAAAATATATCCTTTCAATAACATGTTATTCTGAAAAAAGAAATCTTCTAAGTAATAAGTGGTATTCTACAATATCACCTTTCTGGGATCTGAACACCTTTCTGGTTGATCTGAATTATATGAATTTAGAGAAAGGAATAAAGATAAACTATCATACTGCAGTTCCTGGATTGTATCTACCTGCTCACTGACTTTTCATAGTCTTTTATCTTGGTCATATTATGATTTTTAAAAACTGTTGTCTCTCTAGTAAACTATTCCCTTTTCAAATACCTTTCTTTCTAAATCACAGAAAATTAGTAGTCTGTTTAAGATGTCAAAGTAAATACACCTTCAGGTATCATAATGGAAAAAGTAGATAAAGAATGTGGTAACACAAGGGTATACAAGAGCAGGAAGCAAAATACAGAATCATAGAATCATAGAATAGTTTGGGTTGGAAGGGACCTTAAAGATCATCGAGTTCCAACTCCCCTGCTGAAAAGAAAAGAAACACAGGGGAAGCAACTCAGTAGAACTCTATCTAACAGGATACTAACTTGGCTGATGAATATAAAAGTAAATTAATTACCTAAATATAGGAATGAAAAAGTATAAGAAAATCTAGGATATGTATGTTACTATATTCATCCTATAATCATTTGTTATAAGACATGCCCATGACACCTTCAATTTATAAAGGAATACGGTATAACTGTTATTAGTTTTCCTTTAATCCAAATGAAGATGACTGAAATAGTGGGAACAAACCAGTATATAACTATTTCATAAAACTCTAATGACATAGCCAGATGCAATATAAGATCTGTCCATAACAATGTGTGCAATATGAATACCAAAGGGACATAGAAGAACAAACAATTGCATGCAGGAGCACCCAGATTACAAAAGAAGTAGCTAGATAGGAGACATTCCTCACTTGGAAACCTTTCTAAATACACTAAAATAATGTCTGCCAATATTGAGACAAATATTAAAAATATAAACACAACACTATTCCTTTTTTGTAGTGGGTAAGAAGAATAAATATTTCAAGCTGGAAGAGAAAATGTGGAGAAGAAAGAAGTCTACTTCACTTTCAACATTTTTTAGGAACTTTCAAGTCTCATCTTGTTAACCTCATGAATTAAGAGCAATTATGAACTGTGAGCCATCAGTAATAACCGTATGGCATGATTTCTGTAGTATTGTGCATCCTTAGCTAATTTAGTATAAGCTTGCAAAGGACTAATATTTTTGAATACTCAGTGAATACATAATGAGGGTGAACTAATTATGAGCACAGAAAAGTGTTGTTAATGAATGCATTTAATGAAGATTTTGTTTTATGAAACTTTATGAACTTCACTTAATTTTTCTGTCTTCTAGACACTCCCACCACAGCTCTCTAATTCCCTGTTATCTTTTCCTTTATACTCAGAGCCCTCCCCCCCACATATATACATGCTCATGGAAAGGCACATCAAAATATTGTAACAAAATTTGTAGTCCGATATGACTCTGTTCACTTTAAATCTACTCTATAAAGAGATAGGACTAAACCCTGCTAAAATATTTTTAATTCTCTAGTTCCACTGAAATAAATGCTTATGATAATATTTACGCCCCAGTCATCATAAAAAAAATACTGTGTAGAATCCCATGTGTTTGTCTTTTAGTAATGTGTAACATTCATTAGATACAGGGCACAGAGTAAACTAATAAAAAGTAAAATATATGGAATTATTAAAATAATGGTTACCTTAAAGATTGAATTTATTCTATATATCTAAATATAGATGTCAAAATTTTATTCCCATCTGATCTGTTTGTAATAGTTTCTTTGTGAAGCTCAAACTGGTAATTAAGTATACTTCTTTTTTAGCCTTTGAAAAGCAACAGTGACAGAAAATAAAGTTAATTGGCACTATGGGGATTTCCCTGGAAAAAAAATTACATCAGAAACCATATTTCAAGACAAAAAGAGGATCATTAGAGAATACAACAATGACAGATGTTCCTCTCCAGGGGATAGTAATTTAAATACTTCAGTTTTGCTCAAAATTTGTTTGCTATTTACCCTACTGTCCTTGCATTTTCCATTTTTACCTTAATCTTTCTCTTCTAGATGTCAAGATCTTCTGGGCACAAGCATTGTCCATTGGAATCTAGGCACATCATATCATATTTGTTGAAATTTATTTGAAAAGGACATACTTCTTATCCCAGTGATGTTTTCTTATATGCATCAGCAGTAAATGCCACTACATGTTTTCATTATCCTTTAAGTGTAAAGACTCTTAGCCTTCCCTAGTGTGGACAATCATTTTAAAAACTGCAATTACATCCCTACTGAGGCTAAGTTTAGGATTGTTGTCACTTGAATCATCTTTTTCTTTAGTTTGTTCCATGATGACACAACATCCTCAGCACATGAAAGAAGAAAGCATGAAGAAATCACCAACTTTGATATTCACTTAATGATACTAAAAGAAAGCCTTTGAAATCGTCATTTCAATCATCAGTTGTTTTAATTTGTTGACATTACTCTTTTGAAGTCTGGAACCTCTGCTAAGCACATTACTTGGATTTCAGTTTAAATTAAAAAAAAATAAATGCAGTCTTTGAAACCAAGGCTCTTTCCTGTGACCATCCCTAATAATTGTTAACGACAATGCGTCTAAAAGGACATCACTGGCTGCTTCAGGGTAAGCTAAAAAAAGCTAGCATTTTTGGGCTGTTGCTGTGTGTTCTATTCCCCAGTTTCAGCAAAAAACCTGAAGAATTTTCTTTAATTCACAGGAAAAATCTGACATAAGTTTCTTATGTATACCTTTCCTTAGATTCAGAACATATCAATATGCACTTCAAAAAATTATTCTTCTCATGCCTGCTTGTAACAATAGATTACCTGTCATCCTTTCTCTCCCTGTTTTGTTTGATTGGTTGAGCTGTGATTTTTATTTGTTTCTCTTAAATGCAAGAAGACAGTATATAAAAACCAAAAAATTCAGGTATATGATCATAAATTATGAAGTATTTAATATACTGTATGGGATTCATTTAGAAAGGAAAAGTCTGCAATGCTCTAATAACTCCCATTACACTCAGAGGACATCAAATTCATAGAGCCTAGAAAGTGATTCAGATCTCACTAGAGGTCATGAGTCACTACCTGAGCATATGGACAGGTTCTGCTTCTGATGTCTTATGGGAAGTCACCTGGTGGACAACCTCTTGCCCCAGATTCCAGATTTCCTATTATTTTTGCATATCTGTTAAGCCCAGGAACTCAAGTAATTCAGAGGATCTGGAATAACACTGTTGTCATAAAATCTTTAGGCAAAGAAATTAATCTCTAATAAATTCTTTTATTCCAAATACAGCTTTGAGAACAGGGTTCAGATGCTAACAATAGGTGCCATTTGATTGTACACAGCATCTAACTGAGGCTGGGAGCTGTATCACTGAAGATCAGGGCTGTTCCTTAGCTGATGGAGAGAAATCAGGCAGAGAACCGTGAGGCATTATAAATGACAGCAGTTCCTTATATCTAAACAAATGAATCAAAGCATTAATACAGTTTTAGGTACTTGTAGGTACCATGCCTGTCCTACTATTTCTGCTCTGGTTGATGGCCAACTATCAAAGAATCATGGAATGATTTAGGCTGGAAGGTTCTTTAAAGATTATCTAGTTCCAATCTCACTGCCATGGACAGGAATATCTTTCACTGAACCAGAAGTGGGGCTTGAAGTCCCATCCAATTTGGCCTTGAATGCTTCCAGGAAAGAGGCACCCACAATTTCCCTCTGCAATCTGTTCTAGTGTTTCACCACCCTCACAATAAAGTCTTCCTAATATCTGATCTACACCTACCCTCTTTCAGTTATAAACCTTCACCCACCATCTACTGCTACACTATCTCATTAAGAGTCCCTCCCATCTCTGCTATAGGCCCCCATGAGGTACTGAAAGGCTGCTATAAGATCTCCCTGGAGTCTTCTTGAGGCTGAACAACTCCCAACTGTATCAGTCTGTCTTCAATGGAGAGATACTCCAGCCTTCTAATCATACTTTCGGTTTTCCTCTGGACCAATTCCAAGTCCATGTCCTTCTTACATTAGAGACTCCAAAGTTGAACACAGTACTCTAGGTAGGATATCACCACAGCAGAGTACAGGGGCAGAATCATCTCTCTCAAGGTATTATATGTGTTAGCCCATAGAGATGTCTTGGATAATCAAGTGGTATTAGGATCTTCTGTTGAAGCAATTGACTCTTTGGTGTCAGGTCATGTAAATCACTGTGCTGTCTTGATTGTAAGAATAAGATTGAAATTTAACACTATCTATGAAGATGTGTACATTATGTGTACACATTCAATATAGGTTATTTGGAGCTAAATCTTATCTTAGTCTACTAAGATATCCTTTGATTTCTTCTCAGCTACTCATTTTAGCTAGCATTAATTCTCAACAAAAAAGCTTGCATTGCTAAGGGCTCTAAGTGCTAAAATCAAGTCTATCATTTCTATGCCACTTTTTTTCAGGATCTTTCTCCCCTTTTCAAAGACAATATTCCTTCCAGTTCCTTTCCCATACATTTTGAAATTCAGCTTCATATCCAAATGCTGTTGACACAGCATTTCTTTTCACAAACCATTTCCCTTTTCACTCCTTTTATCTTATCTCCATAATCACTTTTTTGCATCTTGTCTTTTTTTTTGTGCTGTTGGGGAGGGGAGAGAGAGGAGAGGTATTACACACATCTCTTCTTTGTGGTTTTTTAATTACTTGTAAAAATTCCTCTCACATATTCTGCATGGTGTACATTTCATACAAGACAAAAAAAGGAGATTATGAAAAGGAATTCCACTTGCTCATTATGCACTTACTGATTTTTGCTTTTCAAATCAGGGAAGTTTTCTCCTGTCCTAAGGAAAAAGTGGAAGATGTCGTGCAAATAATTATTTCTTATGTATTTATTGTACTTATTAGAATAATTTTTATATAGCCTAAGATTATTGTCCTTAGCTTATCAACAATTGGAGTAAATTATTCTGACTTTACAATTCAAAAGTCTTCTACTCCACAGATTTGCAAGTCTGCCTTCTGATAAGGATGCTATCTTTAATATAGTCCTTTCCAACTCCGATAAAAATGTTGTTACTCTATTTTAGAGGGTTTTTTGAGATATGATCCTTAATTCTAATTCAATTCTAGTCTCAGTCTTATCAGACAGAGAAAACTGATAATTATAAAGGCAAAGGTCCAAGATAGGCACAGCCTTAATTTTTCAGTTACTGTGTAGCCCTTATAACCCTTCAGAAGTTACAGCAGCAGAAAAAAACCCAGAAAACTCTTCGATCTTGCAAAGTAACCAAGTAAGTAACCAGAAAAAAGAAGTGAATTTATAGCAGGTACACACTACCAAAAAAACCACACATGCAATTGAGCTCTGGATTACAGACACATACATGGAATTACCTTCAGACAATGAAACAGCTATTCTAGCATATATTCAGTTGCCTACTCAGAGACATAAAAAGACATTTGAGATACTGCAGGGTATCTCAGATGACTACATAAAATCATGGAATTATGGAGGAAATTTTCAGATCATTGAGTCCAACTACAAACCTAGTGCTCAAAGTGCACCACTAAACGGTATCCCTAAACACCACATCAATGCTACTTTTAAATGGTGCCTCAAAAACTTTCCTAAGAAGTTTGTTAGAATGCTTAATTACCTTTCAGTGTAAAACTTTTTCCAAATATCCAGCCTAAGCCTTCTCTGGCACAAACTTATTCTTCATAGGGCTAGAGATATGACATAGTTTTCTGTTTGTAGAGGAGCATCTGCAGGCTGTGGCACCCTAATTATGCTTGGATGCCAAGTTTAGAGAAGGTCATTGTGCTTACTGCTTCTATTTCAGGTGACATGGATTTTTGTATTGACTACATGTCCACTGACCACAGAGACATCTTGGATATTTATTCTTCATACTTCCATGTGCTAAATGCATGTGCTAAAGATCTGAAGTTCAAACACATTTATAAAGTCAATTAATTTCACCTAATTTTAACTGACTGAGAACTGGTTATCTAACCCATAGTAATTTTATCAGGCAGTTGGATTTCAGTCAGAAAAATCCAGTAAATCACAGGTGGCACTACATGACAAAACTTACATGATGTTATATTTCCTTTGTGATGAATCTGCTGTGTTATACATCTCTAGAAGGTGATGTATGAATTCCTAAAATAATTCCTAATATATCGATTGTGTAATTAATTCCATTTCGGATAATGTCTTGGAAACAAAGAAAGCAAAAAGTGTTTCAGAAGCTCCATTGACTGTAGAGAGGAAACAAAAAAAAGAATATTGATTGGTGGTGGTTGATAGCAGGGTAAAATTTAGTGAAATAGAGCCTACTTCCAAGTTTTGAAGAACAAATGCACCAGGTCTACTAAGTGGTATACACTAGATGTAGGAAACTTCTGGCATAATCCTACAGAATGCACAGTCATTCATTCTGTTCACCTTCTGTGAAGGGAAGGAAGTGAGGACCGGCTATCTATAATTTCTTTCACTTAGCTGTATATATATAAGAGGTAAAAAGCAAGTGTAAAAAGGAAAAACAGAACAGAATAATCAATATGTAATGGCTGGAAAACTTTTGGTGATGCTATCCAAGTAGTTGATTGTAGATCAAAGGATTTCTCAGTTCTTGCAAACAGTCTTTCATTTTTTGCATGTTCATGATGTTTAAAGACCTGGAATATGGATCATCATAGAATTACAGGGTTGGAAGGGAAATTCAAAGGCCATCTAGTCCAACCCTCCTGCAGTAAGCTGGGGCATCCTGCACTAGATGAGGTTCTTAAAAATGAAATATGAGAAGAGAAATTAAATTATCCTTTTTGAATTCATTTCTACAAAATACTATGAAATAAATGTTTGCACTATTTACCTCAAAATTAAACAATTTCACTTCAGGGTGAATCCACTTTTCTAGACATAGATTAACTTGAACTATTTATTAAATTGTATTTTTATATCCTCTCACTAGTTGGTGATTTTTAAGGTAGTTTTAAGTTATGAGTTACACCTTGGAAATTACATGACTTGTTAGATCATTCATAAATGAAGCTTTCAACTCATAACTTAGGTCACTAAAAAAAGGATCTTTTGAGGAATACCTAGTGTTGGTCATGATGATAAAAATCCGAATGGAAACATGTAAGGGAAACAAATATAAAAAAAAGAAATTGAAGAACAGACTATGTTATTCTACTTTTACTATTTAACAAAATCTATTTTCATCTTTTGCAGGGAAAACATTAATTTGAATGTTTGATCCTTAGGACAGCTACAATCACAGAATAACTTGTGAAAGACTTTGGGCACTATTGTAAAACCCTATCTTCCTCCTAAGCATTTCTTGTTAAACATACTTTATATTTATGAACTATTAAGCCATTTAATCTGCTTAACAGTGCTAACAACATGTTTTGTGAAATCTTGTCTGTCTCCCCTACCACCTGCTATCTAACAAATTATTGTTGTCAGACAGAGAAATTATGATAAAGATTTAGAGACTACAACAGTAGAAGGCTTGGTGATGATAATTTACTGTTACACTCTGTGTAACATAGATGATAAGATAAATATAATTAATTTCTGATTTAGATCCCATGCTGTGAGAAAACTGATATTTTCCAAACATTTATTCTAAATGCATAGTGTGTAATAGAGGAGAAACTTATTATTACCCTTGATAATTTGGTCCAATAATCATACTTACTCTACATTAGAGTCTATTTCTGTTTCACTGTTTTGACTAGGTAACCAATTGCAGTCTGCTTTGCTTTTCTTAAATACAATATACCTTTTTCCCTTATAAAAAAATACAGGACTACAGGATATCCTGGTGGACCCTATACTTTGGAGAAAGAGACTCAAAGTGTTAAGGCACCTGAATCCTTACAAAGTTCTTTGTCTGTGTAGGACTGTAGATTCTACTTTCTCTCTGTAAAAAGGTGAGGATAAACTAGGTGTTTCATCCAAGGACACAGCCAAATCAGTAGCGTGTCTTCCACAAAATTATTCATAAATCAGTTCTCCCTTTGATTTGATAACAAGCACAAACCAATTCTTTTTTTGAGTAAGTTCTAGGAAGATTATTATCACTTCAATAACAATGCTGAATGTTCAAAGGAAAGTTAAAAATTGGAACTCCTTAATAATGAAAGGTTTGAGGGAAGTGTGTTTATTTCATCTCTCCATACACAGATAATGGTACTGCAATTAAGTATTTACACATCTTGTTATCCACTCTCATTTGCCATCTTGAAGAGAACAGCCTTTAACACTTATTGTAGCAGGCTATCAGTTCATAAGCATTCAACATAATTCATTTCATAACTGCTGTAAATTGGAAATATAGAATCATAGAATTATTTGGGTTAGAAGGGAACTTAAAGATCATCTAGTTCCTCCCCTAGATCAAGTTGCTCAGTGCCTCGTCCAGCCTGGCCCTAAACACCTCCAGAGTAGGGGCATCCACAGCCTCTCTGGGCAAACTATTCCAATGTTTCAATACTGCTTTTTCCTAATTCTACAGGCAATTGCTGATTGCTTTCTTAAAACTCTAGAAATGGGGTTTTAGCAACGGATTTTATTTCTAATGCTATAGCAGAAATAAAACAGTTTCTTAGACTTGGGGACAATGACATAGTATATACTATTAACCAATGTAAGAGACAGTTATAATTTGTTATCTATAAACTAGAATACATATGATAGATTATGAAATATATTGTCACTCTATATGTGACCATTTTAAGAGAAACATAAATTTCTCTCTCTTGCTCTCAGAAAAATTGCTGGAGGAAAGAGAATTTTTTTTTAATCTCACATAATTTTAGCAGAATTTTAAAATACAGAAAAAGTCTGCAGCTTTGTTTGTTTCAAGTAATATTCTTTGATTTCACTTTCTTTTTAATAAAGAATATTTCTAATAAAAATAATAAACATAAAAAAATACATAGTTTTGGGTGGAGAGGGATATGAGAATGGTTTAATTAGTTTTCATCATGTGACCTGAAATAATATATTTCTTTACTTATTGTCAAAAAAACTTTTATGAAACTTATTATTTGAGTGCTTTTTTATTTACTTATAATTTGTGAGAAATAAGCTACTTTATTAAATAATTAATAATAATTTAAATGTTATAAAACACAGCTTTATAAAAATAATAATAAAAAGAAATGAAATATTTAGAAAACAATTAAACCCCAGTATTAATATTTAACACCTCACCATCCTGTAATAACCTATTTTATTAAGTACTGGAAAGAAAATATCCATAAAATCCATTATTTGAACTTTTATTGTCTTGTCTCTAGTGTTATAGAAAGCCCAGAATGAAGCAGTGTATTTCTTCACCAGTATTATAAATTGAAATGGCTGCAGCTGAAGAAAGATGAGAAGCACTAACATCCACACAGGTCACAGATGAGGGTACAGAACCAGTGGTTTATTTCTCATATCAAATTTCATATTTATCTATATTTGATATGATTTAAATTATTAAAATGCAACAGAACTCATGCTCTGAGGGACAAAATATGCTCGTTTGTTCAGAATGAGTGTATTTGTTTACAAGTTATAAAACCCTCAAAACCCTGACTGGTTTCAACTTCCACAAATAAAGAACATGGTCTAGCATGTGAAATCACTAGTTTACATATTTTGCAAAACAGGATTATTCATTATATTTATACATATGGTGGGATTACTTATTATAATATTTGTATTAAAATTAGGGAACAATCTCATTTTTTTGCTTCTATATTTTATTTTGCACATTATTTAATTACTGAGTATGATATGCTAAATGCTGCTAAATTCAGATGTGATATTGTATCAATAAGTTTTTCAAGAATGTGTAAAAATGCAAAAAAGCTAGTAATTTCAGAGGAATATCCTTCTTTTTTTCATGTGTATTACAAGAGAATATTAAAGGCATTTAAATTATTTATAATTAGTAATTTGCTTGGTAATTTATAATTACTTTCTGTAATAGGATTATAAAATAATGTAAATGATACCAATCTTGATTCAGTGTGCCAAGCACACCTTTGACTCCCTGTTAATCCAGTGATGTACTGTTTGCCTATTACAAACTCATCTAACTTTCCATTTAAGATGACATAAAAACTGCCTTAAGTATCCTGGTCATGACATCTCTGTTTTCATACATGCCTGAGGAATTTTGATTCTTTTTGAAATACATGAGTAAAAAAATCCAAAAAGTGTAACAGCTAAGATAAAGAGGGTGAGAACTTGTTTGCTTTCTAATCTCATTGTTTCATTACTGAATGGCTCTTACAAACAAAAGATTACAGCATGGATAAAGGATTTACTGCTTTTCATTTCCTGGAGCTGTGCAGTGAGAGGGTAGATTTTGCTGGGTGATCAGCATATCCAACATTAGTGTGTTTTGACCAGCAAATGAGTCAAATGATAGTATTGTTCCCTCTTCATCTTATGTATTTTTTTCCTAATATATATCACTGATTTTATTACCAAACAATAAAATAAAATGGAGAGTTAACCAACCAACCAATCATTCAAACACAGTAGTTTTCAGACTTTTTGAAGGCTTTGAATGTTGACTATATTCTAGGCTAAATAATCCCAGGTCCCTCAGCCATTCCTCGTAAGACTTGGGTCTTGGCTATATTTGGGCCCTTTTGTCCTTCCAACAGATTGAAATAGATGTAATTATTATTTTAATTCCTTTCATTTTGTGTTTTTGTTGATGGATCAGTGGTCTCCAAACTTTTTAAACACTTCACTCCTACGAGTGAAAACTGAGTACATCTTCTCAATATATGTATATTTCTTTATAAATTATATGTGTACTGTATACTATTTTCCAATGTTTTCCTTGCCTGCACCTGAGTTTGGTGAGACAACAAAATTNAGTGAAAACTGAGTACATCTTCTCAATATATGTATATTTCTTTATAAATTATATGTGTACTGTATACTATTTTCCAATGTTTTCCTTGCCTGCACCTGAGTTTGGTGATGTAGATGGGGGTGGGTAAGACAACAAAATTTCTTCTGTGAATTTACTTTGACATGTTTTCCAGGACTAGAGGGGAATGAAAGGCCCATTAAAGCACAAAAATAAAGCAAAACAAAAACTTGCTAGTGATTTTGCAATAATGTAAATGTTTTATTTTACAATTTTGTAATTTGCTTTTGTACGAGCCTCCCAAAATCCATTTCATATAATTAAGTCTTTCCAGTCTGTGTGAGATGAGAAAATCAACACAAACAACTTTGAAGACTTTCTCAATGAAAATATTGCAATAGATTGCATCAATTTAATCTTGAAAAGACTAATTTACTGTGGTCTCTCTATCACAGTCCCATAGCAAGGGCCTCATTGGCAAACATTGTCTGTTCTTCAGGAAATACAATCTTCATCCATTCCATCTAGGAACATGATTACTTTCCTTTCTTATGCACAAAGCATTTCACATGTTTCAGGAGATCTTCAGGAAAGTAATTTTAAAGTTAAAATTATTTCCTATATTGGTATCCTAGATAATAATGCCAGTCTATACAAAGATAATAAAAGTATTCATTGTTGCAGATAGTTATACCAGCTTATATTTCTCAAGCTCCTTACAATTTCTATGGAAGGCTATCATTACTGACATGACTGTTCCCATCTTCTAAGGTTAGATTTATTAGTTCTTAGTAACCGTGTTTTCAATGTATTAAAATAAGGATTCAGAATTACAAATTATACTCTTCTACAGTCATGAGATCTAAAAATTAGTTAGCTTAATGCCTTTTGATAAGGAGAATTCATGGTGAAGCACTCATCCATTTCTATTCTTAATGCTTCGTAATAAGGCAGTAAACCAGATCAAAATATTAAAATTTACTTATAGATGTAAAAAAAAAAAAATTCAACTAAGTAAATACAAGTAAATGCTTACCAACAACAATTAAACTAAATTCAGTAACAGTGACTGAAAAGACCTAATTTCACTCCCACATTCCAGATAATTAGTATTTCAAGTAAATTAACGCATAAAAACCCTTAAAAACCATAATACTCCAATGAAACTTTCAGTTTGTAATGCTCAAAACTGATGCTGTTATGAGATGAAAATCAAGTGGACGTTGGAAATAATGACTCCTATGATTTCAGCTCCACATATCTGAACAACATTCTACATGCATGCAAATAAACACTAGCTCTCTACATTCACAGTTCTCTGCCCTGCAAAATGTATAGATTGTTCTGTTGTCAAATAATAATAAAACTGTTTCAGCAGAGTTAATGGCATACAGTGGACATGTTTGCTAGGTTCACAGAGTAGGAGCAATCTCTGGTGTTTATATCCATAGCACAGAAAACCATCACTCATTACCACAGTGATTGCAAGTGATGCAGTTACCATCAGTCATAGCTTGAGAATTACTATAACTCCAACCACAATTACTTTTAATCCTACATTTCTTCTTCATGCTGTATCTCAGGTTTTCTGTGGTGTGAAATGTTCCTTTCTGCTTCAGTGCTGCTTCTCCAAGGAAGGCCCTGAATCCTGTGTCCTCATGATCGTGATGAATGAGTGTTATAAGAGATCAGCCATGTGGGAAGAAAGAATAAAGTGACTTGTAGCCACTTCAGCCTGAAGTCACAGTAGACACATTCCTCAACATTTAGCAGAAATAGGTTGGTGCAATTACCTACATATATCTGCCACAGTGTGATATTTTAAAAATGTAGCTAAGAGAACAAACACAAATCTTTACAAATATTCCCTGCATGCCTCATATGTTGTTCTACATTATCCCCATTTTACTGCTGCCTCTCCAGCCCTGCTCATCTCCCAGAGGAGACAAAAGAAGAAACTGTAATCTGCCAGTACTCTGGCAGTTGCTAACAGCATCCTGAAAATGCAGTAATAAATTCCTCATCTAACAGGACAAGAATGGGTACAATGCTGCTGATTTTTGTGAGTGTATCTTATTATTTTGTTTTTCAAGGAATCAAGAAATTGCCCTTGCTGGGGCAATAAATCAGACATGACCAACCAGAAAGTTAAGCAAATCCTATGCTTATTTTTAAGCACCTCATGCTCAAATCCAAGAACTGTCCATTCATCTGTGATTATAATAAACTTTAAGTTAATCGAGAAATAGATCAAGAGCTACATTCCTTTTGTCCCATAGCTTAGTGACTCAGTGTTCAGTTCCATTCCTTTGGACAGCACTGAACCTATGAAAATTAGAAGAAACGGACAAGAATATAAAGTGAACTTTCAAGTTTCTGGAGTTCAGATTGTGGGGGGGGTTTTTTAGTTTTTTTATTCTGGATCATTTTGGATTTTTTTGTTGATGTTGACTTTTTTTTTTTTAACTTTGTATGAGAAGTCTTTCACAAAATCATAACACTTTCTGCCTTAGACCAGAATTAGTATTTTTAAATTTGTTCTCGGGCTCTGCATGACGATGAACTTTCTTCCAAAAAGGTTACTTTCTAGTGGCTCTAAGATCTTCTGTTTGCTGAAGTTTTTAGATCACTCAATACCACATTAACATTTTTCTCTCTGAAATCCTTTATGATTGGAAAGATATTTGTGATTTGTCAGCAAAATACAAAAATTACAATTTACGTGTAAAATTTTGTCAAAACTTAGCATCTGTTGTTAATAGAGAATTCCCAACATATTTGGATCTGCTTTAAGACTTCCAAGGGACTAAGTACAAAAAATTCTTCTCCAGCTAGAGATATCAAGGAAAAAAATTGAATAATATTTCTTACTCTTGGTCCTGTAGCCCCTATTTGAAAATAAGATAGTTGAGAAATCTTGAGATAATAAGTTAATTTTAAAGATAAACTTTCTATTTTATTTAGTTTCTTCCTTTATAAGAATCTAGCCTGGCCTATAAAATTTGTACAGAAACTCTGGGGGCTGATTCTCATTTACAATAATGATATTTAACTCCAAACTGACAACATAGTTCTACTACATTTTAGATGGTCTTAAAATTAATTTGTTATAACAAAGTTAGCATAACTGAAAACCATGTCTCGTTTTCATGATATATTTCACTAGTGCAGCTCCTGCAAATAGCTTAGAGGGCAATAAATAAAAACATCCACTTAGTCTGGATTTATATTTATAAAATCCTCACAAATACATGGACATACACAATGTATACACACACACACAAAAAATCATCTTCTCCTAGCAGAAAATAATTTCAACACTAGTATCAAAATTCAATTTCTTCTGTTTCCAAATTCATTCTTTGATTCTCAAAACCCTGTAGATATTCTGTCCGCAGTGATAAAATAGTACATAACAAGTTGGTAACTAGGCTAAACAACAATTACTCATTAGAAAAGATGGTTACTTCTAAAATTAAAAATGTAATTTTGAATCTTTAAAAATTTTGTTCCTAGTTTGATTATAAAAAAATAGTGTATTGAAGTAGGGTCCAGGAATAATTTCAACAATCATATTTTTTCAGTAAAATATGTCTAGACAGATATTATATTTTCTTTGTCTTTCTTCTTAGAACTACTTAAGCTCTTTCATTTTCCTATACCTCTGGAAAACATTTCAGAAGATTAAAAAAACCAACTTAAATAGCACTTTCGCTGTTGTTCCTTATTGTTCATTCTACTTCCCTTCCACTTCTCAAATGAGTCCCAGCAGCTTAAGATGCGTCATACTTCTCTCCTTCAGAATCATTCACAATACTTAAAATGTAGATGGATGTAATGATTGAGAGTTAGAAATCACTCCATGATATTTGGAGTGCCCTTGTACCCCTTGATATCCTCCTTTCAGCAAGAAGCACAAAGCAATAGTACAAAAACGTTTTACTTGCTTCTACCAGACTTTTTTTAAACTTACTAAATTGTCAAGATTTCTCAAACATCCTTTGAAGCTGACACTTCTGTTCCCGACGGGAGAACAACAAAGCAAAGGCATTGTTATTTGTTGCAAGATTTTTTGTAGAAAGTGCAGTTCCAGGGAAGCTCCACGTCTCTTGTGAAGACATTACAGAAATTCTCACTTTTAAATTCTTTATCCTTAACTTATATTTTTCCTTATTATTATTTTTTTTTCTTTAAAACACAAATTAAGGGAACATAATAGTGGGGCTTTTTTCAGGTTCTTTTGTTCTTGATCTAATATTTGATTACAGAAATTCTCACTTTTAAATTCTTTATCCTTAACTTAAATTTTTCCTTATTATTTTTTTCTCCTTTGAAGCACAAATTAAGGAAATGTAATAGTGGGGCTTTTTTCAGGTTCTTTTGTTGTTGATCTAATATTTGATGGTGTGTCCAACATTATCACATCTAACGAAGAGTGGAGTTTTTCTGCCAGGGATACAACCTGTTTGCCTTTCTCTCGGTTTTATCTTTTTACTTAATTTCATTTTCTCTAGGGATGAATGATGGGCATAATTCTGTCTCTAAAGATGATCTGTTAAGCTATTCCTTTAAGCAGTTATCCAGAAGGTAATGTAGCTAGAACACAGTTGTCAGTTTCTTCTACTGATTGAATATGTCATGTGAATGTTTATATCACACTATATATAGAAATACATATTCTCCCTATGAAAATAAATATATATTAGCAGCAAACCCAAATTTTCTTTAACTAGTGAGAAACATGTAATTTCCAGTTATTTCTTTATTCTGTTTTACCTTTTAGTTGACTTTGTAGAAATACGCTAATATTAAATGAAAATTATTTTTACCAGTACATGCCCTTACAGTAAGATATTATTTCAGGTACCTAAGAGTTCTCTGAGAATTCTTCTACAGTTTTAATGAATGAAATTACTGGCACTAATAATTTCACTGGTAGTTTAAAAGTGGTCTTCGATGCTGGATTCCCAAAAATATCCATAACAGATGATCTCATTTGATTAGTTGCACATTATCTCTTTAAAATTGTGTTCATATTAACTAGATGAAAATAACCCAGACTCCTTGGTAATTTTTTTCTTTTGTTTCTTTAAGACAACTGGCTGGTTAATATAGAATCCAGAGGAATTCTATGCAGAAGATTTTGCAAGTACCACTGTGAACCTCCTGTACCAATTAATCTCCTAGTTGGACCACCTTACCCTTTTCCAGTTCTATAGTGAGTGAGCAGAGGTGAAGAAGATGAACTGTTCTCTCTTCCCAGCATGTAAGTGAATCAGACTTGCTCAGGATTGAGACAATAACTTACTTTATCAAAAATTTGAGACAACCTAATGGTATCATAGTCTAGGCTGGGATACAGTTAACTTGCTATGACCAGCTGGTGTAGTGCTATATTTCAAATGTAGGATGAGAATAATATTGATAATGCACTAATACTTTTAACTGTCAAACTGTCATGGCCTTTTCTGCTTTTTTAGCCTAAAGCACTGAAAGTGATGATATCAATAGGATGTGATATCTTAGGCTCTTATTCATTTGGCCACCTCTAGCTAGGAAAGCTGAATGTGGGCCTTGGTAAATAAGCTGAAAAGAACTGGTTTAACTCATTCACCTGATGAAAAATGAACACCATATTGAAATTCTGGACATAACAGAGAACTAAAAGCTGACAGTATTCAAATTGAGCAGTGAGCAGCTTGAACAGACAGTGAGTAACTAAAATTGACATTTCACAGACTAATAAATCAACCAAACTGTGAAGCTACATAGTTATTGTAGAAAACTAGGTGCAACATGGTATAGAAGATAAAGCTCACTAAAAAATACAGCAATTGGTGTAAAAAGATGAAGAATATACACTCCCATTTCAAGCTGGACATTGATAGATGAGACACTGATGTGGAAGAAAAACATATACAAAGATAGGACCAGAGGTTATAAGGTACAGTAGAAGTAAAATAAATGAAATTTGGGGCTGAAGGTAATGAAAAAAAAAAAATCTTAATTAGTGAGTATATGAAGAAATTTCATAGTAAAATGACAACGGGAAGAATAAAACTTTAAAACATACTACAGGAAAAAGGAACCAAAAATAGTAATAATAAGTATAAAAACTTTGAAGCATTTAATGCATTTACTGTCACCATATATCACCAGGTGATATATGAAAAAGAGATGTGCAAAATGAGGTTGATGGGAATTAGAAAAACCTAAAACCTGAAAGAATTTAACAATGTCTAAAAACTACATAAAAAGGAAAAAGTATATCTGGGAATAGTAGATCAAATTAATGCAGAAAAAGATAGGTCATACTAAAACTGAAGCTGGAATTCATATGTTCACTTATCTGTCCAGAGTTATTCCTTTTGATACTGGAGAATGCACAACTTATCCTGGAACTTGTATAAACAATCTGTAAAAATCACTGTGTAGATTTGGCTCAAGCACATGAGATATCAGTGTGACTGATATAAATTATATATTTTTCCTAAATTGTGCTCCTCATTTCCCTGAGCTTCTCTCTAGAAGATATCCAAACTAGGGAAAATAAACTGTGCACTAGGTCTGCAAATTCATCCTGATTTTTTTCTTATGCATGTCAGATTTCAGTGAATGGGAATTTTACAGGATAAGCAAATTTCCTCTGCCAGAAATGCAGTGGTGATGAACAGCATCAGGATACCCTTAAATAAAATGGTCTAATTTTTAGCCCGGAGAGGAGGTAGCATAGTACAGCTCCCATCCACACGAATAAATTTTTTCTTTCTTCCCCCAGGGTGCTTGCATTCATGCTGCCTTCTGGAAGAGTTCTAGGTCTTTGTTAACATCGATGTGAGCATTGCCTTAGAGGGTTCCATACTAATAAATATACTCATATTTAAACAGTAAGAATAACAGTATAAACAAGATAGTTCCATGATTTAGTTTTAGGCATAAAGCTAAATCATTGATTTTTAGCTCACTCGCTCTTTCTGGTTTTGGTTGCTCCAGCTGCCTCTTTTTCAATATCTGTCTGTAGAGGGAGCTAATGGTTAACAATATAGATGAGAGCAAATTGTTGCCATTTGTTATCAGGGCCATCAAGTCTTTCATTGCTCAGGTAATGAGCTGAAAGTTTTAAGAGCTTACAGAAGTAGTCACTGGTTTCATAAAGACTACTTCTATTTATAACACTTAGGTACCTTTTCTGCACCTTCTTCAATAGGTTCCAGGTGGAACTCTTATCATCTCTAAATTTCACAGAAGTAGTCTGGTACAAGTTGTCCATAAGAAACTACATATACATGGTAAGTTAGTACAGAAACACAGAATATAAATGTTTACAGTATGTATTAGTTTGCATATTGATACTAACTGAAGAAAATTTAATTCTGACAAGATTTGGATACAGTAAATGGTGCATAGGTTATGTTGCTTATATAGAAGTAAAACATTTAAATCTGAAATAAACAAACAAAAATAAAAGGGCAGCAAGTAACTAAACAATAAAATGGCAAAATAATAACAAAACCAGCCCAAACCAAAGATAATTAAACTGTTAAATATATCTTTTTACTTGTTTGTGACGCATGTTCTACGTTATTTAAAGTCAAGATGTTGGACTGTGCAACTGTTTATATAGGCATATACAGAAATGAATTAATGTATAGAATAAGAATGAAATTACATTTCAGACTTCTGTAATAAAATGCATAGTGCATAAAAAAGTACTGGCAACACTGGTAACCTATTCAACTAGTTAAAATAGGGAGGGAAAAGTAAAAAAAAACCAAAGATAAGTAAAGCCAGCAGTCTCTTTAGACTAAAATTAATAACATTTAACATTCCTTCCTTTAATAATGTCCAAAGAAGCTGTGCTGTCACATCATTGGAATCGATCAAAGTCAGGTGATGTGGTATTTTGAGGGATCTGACCTAGTGAAAGAGTTCACTGATCATGACAGATTGGACTAGATACTTTAGTGTCCTATTAATTTTATGGAGGCATTGAGATTCACAATATAGCTCTGAAGAGATTCTGCAGGATTCATTATGCCAGCCTCCTCTTCAATTGATCTCTAGTGCAACTCCTCACTGAAACTAAGGGTTGCTCTAAGCTCAGGACATGTTTCTCTCTTTAGAACCAGTCTAAACTTATTTCAGCTTATGCTTAGTACCTCTCATCTTCCTACCGCATACCACTGTGAAGAGCCTGGCTGCTTATACCTATGTGTAGAGAGCTGCTGTTGGGTGCAACTTGGGTGCTCTTCTCAGGGCTGAAAAAAACCCAGGTTCCTCAGCCTCTCCACACAGGACAAGTGCCACACCCTCAGTCATCCTGATGGTATTCCCTTGAACTCACCCTAGTTTATTGATGGCCTTTCTGTGCTGGAGGGATGGAACATTGGAGACAGTACGATTTCTGTTTTCTGACAAATGCTGAGCAAAAGATAGGGGTCATAATCTCTTTCCTGGACCTGCAGGAAAGGTGCTTCTGTTCTTGCAGCCCCACATGTTGGTCATCTTTGCTGCTGGCACTCATTCAACTTACTGCTCCATTCAAGACTTTAACAAAAGTTAAAGCACATTTCTAAGTCAGTGCATGATCCAGACACTTCTTAAACATGGTCAGGCATGGAGAATCAACCACTACTAATATTAAGTCTGTTCCAAGATGTGATGACCCTGACAATGGAGAAAAGTTTCTTAGCACCAAGTCTCACCCTCCCCTTGATGGACCTGTGAGTTCTCATACACACTGACACTGGATACCTGGGAGATCAGCATTTTCCTCTACCCTGAAAGGTGTGGATAATGGTAAGGTCACCCCTCAGTCTCTTTCTCTGATGTCCTGGAAATGCGGCTGCCTTCCTGAAGGCTGGATTTTACATTACGCTTTTTTTGGATTTCATGAGGCCCATTCCCACTGGCCTGTCAAGGTCAGTTTGGATGGCTGCCCTGTGCTCCAGTTTATCTGCTGTGTCCTCCACAATTTTGTGCCACCTGTGAATCTGATGAAAGTGCACAGTGTTACCTCCTCCAGGTCACTGCTGAAAAGGTTAATCAGGACACATCCTATTATAGATTCCTGCAATACTCTTCTTGCTACCAGACTGCAGGCAGAAAGTGATCTATTATTAGCCACAGCACCAGTTTTTTTACCTTTCTAGTTGTCTGACCATCCAGACTGAAATGTACCAACACATGAAAAGGCCCACTAAGTCAAGATTAGGTGACATTCGCTACTCTTCCTTTATGCACAGATTATTTTTTTTCTGCCTAAAGGCAAACAGACTGTATTTCTATATTTTATAAATTGGTGCTCCATAAGTTCAGAGTAAAGTAATCAAAAGGTGTTTTCAAACTATGTTTCAGTTTTTCATAATGTTTCATTTGAAAATGCGTGGATTTGGAACTTGGTAATTGCTTCTTGAAAGACAGTATAATAAAATGAAACTCTGATTACTCTGAGAGAAACTGCCCAGAAGAATGCAATTTTTCTAAAGCAGAGAAATCCTTACAAGACTCATCATACACTACTGATATTTTTTGCAATTTACCAAGGAAGCAAATGCAATTAACTATCAAGACTGCCACCACACAAAATATACTGTACTCATTTATTTTGACAAGTGATGTTTTATTTTAATTACTTACAATATAACTGTAAATTGTGCTAATAAATCAGCAATGTAGATGTTATTAAAGTAAAACTTCAAAGTAGTGTGAACTCTCTGCAGCTTTCCTCTATTTAATCTCTGTAAATAGAAGTAAAACACTTGGATTATAAATAAATGACATAGAACTTCATAGTTACTGCAGAGAAGAAAGATTATCCTCAGAAATTTTGTGTGATTTGAAAGTGAAGAAAGCAATAACACAGAAGATGTACAAAGAAGGCTAAAGAGAGTAAACAGCCTACACCACAGGCTCACAGATCCCAGGTCAGAGAGGGAATGACACACAAGCTGCCACACCCCATTAGGTCTCCGGAAGGAATGAGGGGGGACTATTTCATTTGGTAATTTACCTTGGTAAGTCAAACAAACAAGAACAATAGGGAATAAACAAGATGTTACAATTTCAATTCCCTGTCACAGAGCATAATCACTGGATCTTTGTGACTAAGAATGACCATGGAGCACTGCCAGAAGTGCTAACTAAAAGCATGAGTTACATTGTATTGTATACTTATAATTAGTCTGGGGCAAGTTTGTTAAGCAGTATTTTATGTATTGATAATGGTTGATAGTGATTAAGTAGGAAATGGTATTGTTAATGAGTATCAGTCCAGTAAAGGATTTCCTTCAAGTTTGAAACATTCTGATTTATGTCTTGCAAACACTGCCCCAGAACATCTTCAGTTCCCTAAATGGTGTATAAATCTATATACTGAGCTGCAACAAAATACACTGACCTTTGTCTTGACTTTAAGTAAGTGCTCCTGTGGTCACTGGGAGAGAATTTATGGTCACTTTGCAACCTTAGCTAAAACAGCAGACAGCAATGTAGCTTCTGATCCATTCATCATCCATACTTGCATGTCTCACAACCAGCCTATAGACACCTTGCATGTTTCTGTCTAGTTAACAGTTTAATATATGTTAAACTTTAGAACATTTATGACGTTAATTTCCTGAGGATTAACACTTTCAGACTGACTGCATGAATCTTGTCTAGAGGATTACTTAAATATGGTATACAGACATATACTACAAGCGGATTTTTTTTCTATGTCTTTTTCTATCAGGATCAATAAATATAAATACTTCAATAATATATACATAATACAAATATCTCAATACTATTTAATTTTACGCTGTTGGATTTTATGTGTTGCAATACTGAATGTGTTTTTATTAGGCATTTTTTCTCAGTTCAGGTCTGAACTTTGCTCTAAAGGCTATCATTCCACTCCTTTTCATTTAGAAGACTTGCTTTCTTCTTATGAAAAAATTATTACCTTTCACATAGGATTATTTCAGTGTACCACTTGATTGCTTTGTCAAAGGCTAAAGGAAATAAACTGTTTTAACAAAAATAATGCTATTAGGTATAAAAGAAATATCTTTACAGATGTGAAAATCTGCCAAGATAGGTTAGGATTTTTTAGTATCTTCTGACCTCCTTGTACATAACATGTGTTATGTACATAGCATAACTTGTCCCTCTCATTCGTGTATATTTGCTTGGGAAAACTGATATGACAGTGTGACAACCAGACTGAATTTAATTGAAAAAAGCACTTTCTTCTATTAATAGAAATATTATTAAAATGTAAGTGCATGCCTATCACCACACTGTGTTCCTCCAATTGGAGCTGAAATACTATTTTTTAGTTAAAGGTATGTTTGTTTTATGTATTTTATCATTATGGCATAAAAATGCAAAACATGTCAGTAAGGATAATAAATTTGTACTAAACAGTATGAAAGGAATATGAAGAGATCCATAAGATTTGCCAGTGTGAGAACTATGATTCTGATCATACAGTAGTTAACAAAAAGCAATGCACCAAACATCTCCTAAATTAAATTAATTTTAATGAGTATGATGTATTACAAGTCTTTTCCCTTGGCTTCTCTTCTGTGATTACTCTGCCACAATATGACAAGTCTTGATTGAGCTGTACCACTGATTGCCTGTTGGGGAATTTTTGAATCAGTAGTATTGGCTGGCCAGAGGATCTGCCTGACATGAAGAACAGAAGAACTGAACTTTGAAGGTAAGCAAGTAGTGAACACCAGAGGACAGCTGTCAATATTCTCCCTTTTCTGGGTGTGTTGTGAAAAGCCAGACTGCCTGAGTAAATTCGTAAAATTCAGTGCCTTTGCTGTAGAAGCACTTCAAACTTTTAATTCAAAATAATTAATGATAAAGTATCGTTTTATGTCAGCCAAACTCACAATATAGCCTGACTATTTCAGTGTTGCTTCTTGCCATATTCACCTATTCATACTGGGAACCTGAGTTCCTGAGGTGAAAGAAATAAAAAAAAGACAAAATTTGTCTCTTTTCAAACCAGCAAGTTAAGGCTATGAGCAATATGTAATAAATACAGTGAGAATTAAATCTTCATTGTCAGGGCAGCAATGGCAAACATTTATTTCTTTTCTTAATTGAAAGCATTAGATAAATAAAACTGATTAGCTATTAAAACTTTCATAACTCTGCTGAAAAGAAGGTTCAATGTTAAATCATATGCCATTGAAAGACATAAATTTTAAATGCTTATTTAATCCAAAGAAATTTTTAGAGTTATTTGAGGTCTTTTAAAATGTTTTCCTTTTCTCACTGATATTAAGAATTTCCATATGTAATGTTAGCATAACATTAAGAGAATGCATCATGATTACAATATGCATGGAGAATGAAGAGAACCTGAAAATATACGCTTACTTTATCTTTGTAGCATTGATTTGAAATACATATAGGCAGTCCAGCACTGGGGAAAGTGTTTACTATTAAGACAGGAGTATTCAAACATACTAGAGCCACAAGGCAAACCTTGAAAGTTCAAACAAGGATTTATTTAGATTCCTCTACTAGTTGTACTAAGAATCTAGCAATAATCAAATATATTAGCCAATCCTAGTATAATTAGATGTTTTTAGTATACAATAAGTTATCTTGAATATGTTAGAGCTGTCGATGGTTCTTGGCTTCAGAGAATGAAGTGGGCAAGTCTAAGAGCTCTTTTGCAAGGGAAGCTAGAACTAAAGGGAATATCTTCTCTGTTTGTCAGTCACTGCTTCAAATGGCTAGTGCTAAAGTGCACAGTTATTGTAATTCGAAATTATCCTGGTCCAACAGATTAATTACTCATCAGTACCAGCCTTTTCTGCCTTGCCAAAACGTGCATTATCTCCATTTATTCTGACTTCTCCAAATGGGTGTTATCAGTTTGCATTAAGTTTACTTTTAAATCATATTAATATAAACAGAATTTTACTGTAAAGATAAAATGCACTTCATTTGATAAATTCAGATCAAAGAAGATAATTTCCATATAAGAAAAGAACTGAAAGCATGCATTACTGTACATTTTGTAAATTGGATAAATTAAATACAGATTACACAGTAGATTAATTGCTACTCAAATTTCAGGTTTCAATGCAGAGTGATAAATTTGATTGTACTGATTTTACACATAATATATATATTTGTTGTATGTGTACATTTAGCTTTGTTATGGTGTTACTTAATTACTTTTCTTCTGATTAACAGGTGAAATAAATAGAATCATAGAATAGTTCGGGTTGGAAGGGACCTTAAAGATCATCGAGTTCCAAACCACCTGCCATATGCAGGGACACCTCCCACTAGATCAGGCTGCTCAGTGCCATGTCCAGCCTGGCCTTGAACACCTCCAGAGAGTGGGTGTCCACAGTCTCTCTGGGTAACCTGTTCCAGCGTTTCACCACCCTCGCTGTAAAGAATTTCTTTCTTATGTCAAGCCTTAATCTACCCCCTTCCAATTTGCATCCATTATTTCTAGTCCTCCCATCAGATATCTTATTAAAAAGTCCAACCCCCGCCTTTCTGTAGGACCCCCTCAGATACTGATAAGTTACTATGAGGTCCCCCCTGAGCCTTCTCTTCTCCAGGCGGAACAACCCCAACTCCTTCAGCCTGTCTTCATAGGGCAGTTGCTCCAGCCCTTTGACCATCTTCATGGCCCTCCTCTGGACCCTCTCCAATAGCTCAATGTCCTTCTTATGTTGAGGACTCCAGAACTGGACACAATATTCCAGGTGGGGAGTAAAGAAAAACTGGACAAAGAGTAAGAGAACTTATGGGTATTTTTTCAAACATGTTTTAGCATGGAAAAGTACACTGAACTCTTCCACATTTGTGGTAGAAAAGGCAAATGCTCTCGAGTTTTGCTGTCCCATGCCCTGCTGTCATTCAGAAATAAAGTCTCAAGTTGCTTCTCTTTCTGCAGATTAACCCTTCCCCAAACTTCTTCACCTTGATTCTCTGAAAAGTAATAGAATACTGACAGAATGTTAGTTTTATGACAGTGTCTAAAACAGGTGAACAAAGTGTCCTAAATAAATAGAGACCTAACACAAAACTTGGTTAGAACAGGTAAAAACAACAAAAGAAGAGGGATGGAGAAGTTAATACAGTTAATGAATATGACATAAAGGAAATAATGCAAAATTGGATGGTAAGCATTGGATAGATTTAAAAATGCAAATCTTAAAATGCAGCTCTATGTGTGCTTAATGGATGATGAATATAATGCTGGAAGTAAAACAGAAGTCAGCAAGTATGTTTTAAGACCTTAACTCAGATTGAGAAAACATAAGGTGGCAAGGAGTCCAAATGAAGTGAGTGATGCTACTGAAAAAATAGCATGAGCGTGACTTCAAGATTATCATCTTATAAATTAAAATCTAAGCATTATACATAGAACATAAACCAAAAATAGACATTAAACTGAGGAGAAACATTCTGGTAAACTCATCTCTAGCAGTCTCTGATAGTCTGGAGTCTATCTGAAGTGACTGTCAAAACAGAAGTTGCTTAATGTCAGAAAGCCAGAATCTTTAATAAACCTAGAAATGAAGTGGCAAAATATTTTCATCGAAGAAAAAGCTAAGCTAGACCATGATCACTGTTGACAAGTGTGAGATTCAAATTACACCTTTTTTTAAAGTTTAGTTATAAAGGCGTGAAATTGCATTCTTGTTTTGCAATCGGCTGGATGCCATACAGGAAGAGTCTAATTCATCACACAATATTTTTCTTGCATAACTGCCCTTTTATAGATTGTTCCAAACATATCCATCCAATTGCAACTTGAATGGGACCTTAGAATCAAAACTGAAAAAATAATGACTAACTTATGTTAGGTTCTGAGGGTTTTTATGCAAATCTTTTGCAAACTACAGTAGAAGTACACAGATACTGATTTTGCCATCTGTCATTGTGCTACAGCACCAAAATTTCTACTCAGTAGAGATAGATATGAATGGCTTTTTAAGATTCTTTTGAAAGAAAGCGCTTGTTGTTTCAAATTAGAAATAGTTAAGTGGTTAATATACAGAATGGGAATCCAGTATCTACCATAGGTAAATTTTCTTTTGTTTCTTGGTTCAAAATGGTCAAAAAGAAAAATATCATAGGGATGGGATGTACCATCTTAAGAATATGCTTATTTTATTGTTGCTAAGAGGTGTTATGAGAAAATTCTTTCTCATGGGTTGCTGGAGCCCATCCCAGTGCACCCAGGATCTCCATCATAGGCTGAGAGAAATGGCGACTTGTTTCCTATTTGCACTTTCAACCAGAATTAAAATGTCTCACTGAGACATGCAAGCAAAAATGTACACATATATTTCCATATATTTATTTGATATCTCAGTAAATCATATATATATATCTAGCACAGTTTTGAATAGATACTTTATGGATGGGTTGAAACACTTCACAACAGATAAGTATCTAATGCTGCAACAACAAGTGAATTCTAGTTAATATAGCCTGAATATATTATGCTATGCAGTTTTGAGCATCTAGACTAGTTTTCTCAGAAGTGCTCCTTGCTCTTACTTATCAAAATGGTCAATAACTACATATCAGTCCTTTGTGACAGGCTTCTCATTTAATGAGAGGAAGATTTTCATGTCCTATTGTCTCCTAGTCCTTTTCTTCCCATACATAAAACAATGGGAACAATGGGAACAGTGTCTAAATCTTGGACTACATTTAAATAAATACCATAAATATAATTTCTGGTAATTGAACTGCATTAATTGATTATAATTTCTTCAGCTAAAAGAATGTTTAAGAAGCAAAGTTGTTAAAATTTAATTTGCTATTTTAATTAGCTTTATATCAGTAGCTGTCATGTGCTGTAAAATTTATACACCTTACATTCCAGAGCTCAGTTGCCAATAAAAACATGATTAATAATGTATCTTTTCAAGGTATGCTCAAAGAAGAAATATTATACTTTTTTAAGCTGGTTAAGGCCTCAAAATCATTAGGGTTTGTGCAAATTATAGTGGTTTAGATCTGTCTGTTATATGAGGTGCCTTTATATTTGCAACTTGCTCTACCTTAACTCAGCAATTGAAACACTGCTATTGATGCCAAAAAAGAGAGTTAAAAAGGTTTTCAGACCTTGCAAAACCTTTTTTTTCCAGTAAGCTAGGTGAGAAAATTTGCTCAATTTGTTCTTTTTAAAACTATGACTTTTTGTTCTGCTTCCATATCTTTTTCCACTTCTCCAATTGTTCTGTAAGTATTTAGCTGTTGTACTTGTTGCATTTTAACTGATTTGATGAATTTAATAATTTTTAAAGCAAGAAAGTACAAAGATAAATTTTCAGAAGAACACTAAATATTCAGAACATGACTATTATTCTTCTATATTATTCTTGTTATCTGCCTCCTAGCCTCATATTTGCAGTATTTACCTAATTTCAGCAGGAATATATATAAGCCACAATTTCTCAAGGGGAAGAGCATACTACAGAGATTGGTGAGACTAAGAAATAGTGGTAGTTTTTGGATAACAGAATACAGAGAGGCATTAAAAAGATAAAATTAATGCTGAAGGTCTGCCATAACAGATATTTTATTAAATTTAATAATCTATTAAATTAAATAAAATATGGAAAGTCAGAACTTTACTACCCAAATGAATACTAAATGTTTTTGAGAAGAAAAGCAGTCATCACAGTATCACCAGTTCTAGCAATTATATTATCCTGTGCTGATTCCAACCAAAATTTCTAGTAATCCTAAAATTTTTAAGTATAGCATAAGTTTTGTTTTTCATATACAATCTATGTATGAAAACTGTGACAAATCATTGACATAGTTATTTGCCAGTTTAAGATCCAGACTGAAACAAAGGTTACATCTATGCCACTTAAATGTCAGAGTGAGCTAATGGAATCATTGTTTGGTACTACGAATGTGAAAAATCAATTACAATTGATTTAGGTATTAATTCATGATCCAGAAACATGGTATGTGCTGTGAAAAGAGCAGAAAGCCATAGAAACAACAGAACTTGCCTGTTATCTTTAAAAACAACACCAAAAACTTCAAGTGCAGATGCCATTAATGTATTTTTTGTCTTCAACCTTTGCTTAATATAAATCCATTTCTGCTCATTTGTTTTACTCCCTAGTGCCCAATTAACTGTTTAATCTTACCAAAGTAAGGTTCTGATTTTTGAGAAAGTAAGCTATTTATATTCATATATATTGGCCTTGACCAGACAGAAGCAGCTTTATTTCTCCTCATCTTATACTTCTTTTTTTTCTGTTTGGTTCATCTTTTCTGCCTTTAAGGCCATTTAGATTCAAAAGACATTACGATTAAAACCCACTTCATTTTCTGACTCTTCTAGCTCTTTGATTTCATCACTTAAACTTCCCTTAGCATGCCAGCATTTACTACTAGTCTAAGAAACTCTTCTTTATATCCAAAGATTGTTAGTTTGGCTCCAGAAATTTTAACCTCTATGGCACTGAAAAAAATCCCATTTATCTCAGCTTTTCATTAACTGGATTTCAGATAGATGTTTTTTGAAGTGCCCTCAAGGAAGATTTGGATAATGCTAGCATTATTTTGAAGTGTGATATCAAAGTAATTTTGAAGAAAACTAAAAAAAGCATTTGAAAGAAGAGTTTTAATTTTATTTTGTAGATCAGAAAAAGATCAGCACTCTGTATGGAGTGTATATGTATAGTGCAATCTTACTAGAGCATAAATATGAACCCTTATCAACAACAAAAGAAGGTAGAAGCATGAAGAAGAACTTTTACGCTTGTCATTTTTATGTAAACAGAAATTAAAAGATTTCTATCTGATTCGCAGAAGAAATGCAACAACAGAATAGAAAAATAATGTTTATAAGTCTGTTCTAAGAAGTATCACACTAAGGTTACAAAATTAAATTGCACCACATATGTTGATGTAAACTGCATGGAAAGTGTTTTTTTACATATTCTTATCTAAGTTACAATAGCAAGTATTTTTTGCCTGTTAAGAGTTAGATAAATTAGGTTCTTGAAGAGATAACTTTAATGGTAAAGTCAGAAACTTCTCAAGAGGGAAAAAGTATATCTACCCAGACTTTCATGTTATAGATCTAGTTTCATGGTAAGTTGATAAAAAGAAAGGATCTGTAACACCTACAACCCTCCACATTCAATCATAGTCCTCATATCTCTCCCTTTTGCAGCAGTTTAACTTCATATTGATTTAGTAAAAAAATGTTAAGTTTATATAATTAAGAAGGATGTTTTGAACATTTTTCAGGTTATGGTATGTTCGAAATGACAATCTCTTCCTCAAGAAGTGAAATTCATGTACTTCTTTAACAAAACATAACGGTTTTGACAAATTAGAGTACAAAATCCAAACGCATATGAGCTCTTAAGACATTTATCTTCCAGTCAAGATAATTAGGGCTGTCAAATAGTCTGGTGCCAAGGGACATGCATCTGGAGGATTCCTTGTGTCTATGTTTCAGTCTTTCATCTTTAGCTGTCAATATGCAGAACTCATCAATGTCAGTGTCAGAATATATGTCAGTATCTGTGGCAGACCAAACACCTGTAGTTTAATAATGTGTTATAGAATGTCAGTCTTTCACAGTCTTTCAGTCTCAAGATTACATGTATGGTTGTAATAGTATAAAAGATGGTGAAAAAGGATCCTCAACATCTGTACCACGCTCAAAGAAAAGCAGTTTATGAAACAAGTTGCTTATTTTATATATAAAAACAAAAAATAAAACAGATATTTCTTGAACAAACCATGTCTGCAGCTCTAAAACTAATACTCTGGAATGAAAAAAATAAACAAAAAAAAATCCTGTTTTAAATTTTGTAGGACTCTTGACAAAACGGTAGAATTTAGAACTGAAAAATGATGAAGAAAGGTTATTCAGGTAAAATGATGAGCAAAAAAAATGACAGAACATTTGTTGTAGCGTAATAGAACTTGGAGCTGTCTCAGGAAGAATTCTATAGAGCATTATCAGCCTTGGTCAGCCTGTCATTCATATTAATATAAAAATAAGTTTCAAGTTTACAACAAGGTCAAATTGAATAGATTCATCATCCTATGTAATTTAAATCGATCCATAAAATGCTGTAGAAAATCACTTTGTTACCATGTTTTTACTTTCTCGGCAACCACTACTTTTCTTTAAAAGAGTTTTTGATTGCAGCCAACTGTGTTAAAACCTAAGAAAAGTCTAAAACAATTTATTTGGACTAGGTAATATGAAATAATCAGTTGGGGCGATTAGGAAAAGAGGTCCATGCAAACTTTCAAATTTGTAGCTACAGAGCTTCAAGTTAAAGGTGTGTCTCAATGAAATTAGCAGAAAATTTTCTCTCTTTTCTGCATAGATGGAGTCTTTGTGACGCATGTGTTAGTACTACAAGTTTTATATATACATTACAGTTGGAAGATGTTGTTGTGGGAGAATTTGGACCCAATTTAATCTAGGTGCTCTGAACCTTGTGCCAGCCTTCTTCTCTTGTTTCTGAACAGCAACGTGAAGTCGAAGTTTCTTCAATGCAGCTCATTAATGTAACCTGAGAAGCAATGTTCCTAATCTTTCCCTTCTCCTTATTTTAATTTTCAAGTCTTTGCTCTTTTTTATTTTATTTTATCATTAGCTACTTTTGTTGAAAAATTTGTAATTTGTGCTTTTAACTTTTAGAGGACTCCATATCAAGCAAATATTGCTGAAACCTCTTCGACAAAATAGTAATTTATTTAAATAATTCCGTATTTTTAAAAAACAAAAAAGTAAGGGAGGTGATAGATTATTTTAATTATAACTACAGCACTTGTGAGATGCACAGTATTTTTATAGTATGAAAGCCTTATAAACAATTCTGAACTTCATTTGAACTCAAATGTATCACCAAATTTAAGCCCAGAATTCTTGATCAAACATGAAATCATGTTTGGAAAACATAGGAATATTAGGAAAACATTCTATTTTAAGATACTTCCCCAGTTATTCTCATTCACTAAGGAATCTACATTGCACAACATAATACTCTGGTTTTGTCTCCTCCTGCATGAACATTGTATTTCTTTCTATGCTTTGTATCTTAACAGAACTCCACATGAAAATAATGGTATATAAGAAACGAAACTAGAATCTGGTTTTTATTATCCCAGAAAGCCTTGTTCAGAACAGCTGAATGGTATAGCACTACATGACCTTGTCATTATTTTCTTACTGATTAGCATATCCAGAATTAAATTAGAGTAGTCACTGTCCACAGGAAACTGCTCACATACATAGACTAGACACATGTTCAATAAGATAATTTCTTTCACTTACATAGGCATCGATACTCTAAATTAGATTACACAGATAGACCAGCAGCAGTTCATTCTCTGTTCATGCAAATGAAAGGGCCTGAACCTGAATGTGAAATGGACTGTCACTGTGCTTAATTTGCAGGACTGAAGGCCTGCTGGTAAGGAAAAGTACAAGGAAAGTTTACAGGCAAAGCATAGGATTGACCACCGAGGGGGATGAGAGGAAGAAAAAATAATCTTGCTATCTATTCCCAGCAGTTTCTACTCTTTTAAAATTAATTAGTAGACTATATTTTTGGAAAGGATGGAGAGATTGTACTCATAATGTATTTTAAATGTTTACAACTTTGCAAATAAGAATTTCCCCTTTCTGATTCCCTCCTGGATGACATTCACATAAATCTGCACAGAATGCCTCAAATGATGTTTTTATTTCAGTGTTCTCAAGCCATGATGGAGAATTAAATAGATTTCTAGGTCAAAAGCAAAGGATTTTCTAGTGGTAAAGGAATTTAATCTAATATTTAGCAAAACTAAATTCAATTCCCAATTCTGCTGTAAACTCTTTGCATTACACTGGCCTAGACATGTTAAGGACAGTTTTTAAAAGCTAATTGAGCGTGTAAAGACACAGATAGACATGAGTGGGATTTCTATAAATGCCTGATATATTTAGCTACTTCATGCTATAATCTTATTTACTGTTGTAGGCAGCAAGCTATCTAAAAATCTGAGCCCTAACTACTTCCTCCCCCACTATGGCCTCAGTTTAACTGCCTATGAGCATATATAATAAAATGTAACTATTTCACAAAGAGGGGAAAAAATGCATTAAAAATTTGAAGGTTCTCAATGTACAGTTTTGTGAGCTGTTTAAATTATCTCCATCAGAAGTTTATATACAAGATTTATTGTCTCGGTTTACAGACACAAAGTGTCATCAGTTAGGAAAAGGAAGTCTGAGCAATGTGATGATTTTCTGATATCAACAGTCTTGAGTGATTGTTGCTTTACTTCTCTCTGGAGAGCTACCTGGTAGAAAAGGTCTTGGAGGTGTCAGTCAACTGCTAGGTGAACATTATGCTACAGTGTGCCTAGGTGTCCAAGAAAGCCAACAGCATCCTGGTCTGTATCTGGAAGTGTGGTGAGTAGGACCAGGGAAGTCATCATCCTTCCTGTACTCAGCACTGGTGAGCCTCCACCTCGAATATTGTATCCAGTTTTGGGCTTCTCATCACAAAGAAGACACTGAGAGGCTGGAGTGGATGTGGAGAAGGGCAGCAAAGTTAGTGAGGAGCACAACTCTCATGAGGAGTGTTTCAGAGAGATGGGATTAGTTAGCCTAGGGAAAAAGAAGTTGTGGAGAGACCTTATTGCTTTCTACAAGCACCTGAAATGAAATGAAGTTGTAGAGAGGTAGAGGTCAGTCTTTTCACTCAGGTAATAGGCAACAGGACAAGAGGAAAAATCCTCAGGTTGCACCAGGGGAGATTTATACTGGATGTTCAGAAATTATTTTACACTGAAAAGGTCAAGCGTTGGAACTAGCTGCCGGTAAAGTGGTTGAGGAACCATCCTTGGAAGTATTTAGGAAACAGATAGATAAGGTGATAGAGATATGGTTTTAAGCACATATCAGATGAGATATATATGCCTCCTTAAAATTAATAACTTTAATAGTAGCGATGACAGATTAGAAGTGTAATATCTCTACTGTTATTGGTCAGCTCCTACTTCAAATGCAGAGTGCAGGTAAAGTGCTAATTTGATTCACTGAGATGGGATTAAGCTTAATACCATTATGCCTAAATGTAGATATCTTCTTGAAGGGACAGGACTCAGTTATGTGTAAATAGGCATTTAGTGTCATTCAGACTGTGGTGTTGTGGATGATTACTGTCATTCTGCAAGTCCTATGTCATATCTGGCAAACTTTTACAGACGTCTGGACATCCAGAAGTATGGACTGAAATGGACTAAATACCCTTCTTAAGCAACTATCTTATACTGTATGTGAGAAATCATTCATATACGCAAACCAGTATCAACCACGGAGTAGTCTTCCTGAAATTCTTGTGTTTCTCTCTGCAAGGATATAGGTTTACATCTTTCATATCTGCTAACCATATGATCATGCCTCAGATATCCTGGTGCACCTCGTATATTTTGCAGAGCAAGTTCTTTTAAAGCCATTGCCTTCTATTGCTTATGAATTTTTAGAAAGCCTGTTTAATCTAACTATGTGTAGGAATAAGTATTCTATGTATAGTTGTGGGCTCTCTTCAAATCTGTCTGATTCCTACTTGTCTCACTTCAAAGAAGATACTTAGTGTGGTGAGAGGGGAAATCCAACAGTGTACCATTCTGCATTGTAATGCTGGTTTCATTTAAACTGTGTCTTTAGTCCATATGGATTTTAAAACACCTTGACTTTGCTATAAATTTTAATTTGGAATGGATTCTGAAACCTGAGACAAAGACTCAGACCTTGGATTTCATAGTTTTGATGGAGAACACATCAACTGAGGAAATGACTACTCTCATAACCAATGTTTGGCACTGCCTCCCAAGAAAGAAAACAAGTCTTTCTCATGAAAGTCACACACCCTTAAAAAACATACACAAAATGTCAAGAAAAGACAAAAGCAAACAGCCTACTGCCCTAGACCAATGAACCCCAAGCTATATCGGTAAGCTGGTATGAAAAGACTAGATGGGTAATGGAAATATTTTATTGGACAGCTAAATAGTATGAAATTTAAATTACTAATTACCCTTCTTTCCTAAGTGTTCTTCAAGATAGTATCTTGTGTCAAAAGGTTATATTCAAGTCCAAAATTGTATATTAAATTATATCACTGTGGCCTTTCTTCTGTTTTGCATTCCTCCCTAGAGTATAATAATGTATCTGATTAATAACTCATTCAGAATTTCAATAATATGTATGTCCACCTATTTAAAAATATAATTACGGGTCCTAATACTTTCCTGAGATTTTTTCTTACTATTTATAGCATTATGCATATTGCATATTATTTTCTTTTTTTTTTCTGGTATGGTTATTATTTAGCATATCATGATTGATTATGTTGTCACTTTTTGGACTTTTAATTTTTTTCCTTTACCTCTATGTTACTTAGCATAGAACTGTTAAGCAGTTGTATTTTTCAAAATTACCTTGACAGTTATTGATCAAGATTTGAATCAAGATCATATTGATTTGGGTTTCTTTTTGGCTGTTTATCCAGTGCTTTTTTTTTGTTTAAATAATTTGATGTAGTAAGTTTCTGAGCACTATTTCTAAGAACAATAAAGAGAGAAAATGAAACTTTTCTGGCATTATAGTAGGAATCTGTCCATCATTACATATTCACTGAGTTAATATACTTGTAACTTCTATGATCTATCTATTTTTAATCTATTTGCTTTTTGGTATTTTATATACATCCAGAGATGACGACTCAACCACTGCCATGCATAGCTTGTTCCAAATTTTTCCTAAAATCTGGTCTAAACCTGCCCTGGTGCAATTTGCAGCTATCTCTTCTCACCTCAGCCTGGTTATCCAAATTAGGTGGTGGAGGCTCCATCCCTGGAGACATTCACGGCCAGGCTTGATGAGGTTCTGAGCAACCTGATCTATTGTGGGATGTCCCTGCTTGCTGCAGATGGGTTGGATTAATGACCTTTGAAGGTCTCTTCCAACTTTATGCTAATATGACTCTATCACTTGGGAGAAGAGATCAGTCTCTAATTTGCTACAATCTCTTTTCAGGTAGTTGTCAAGAGTAAGAAAGTCTTCCCTGAGCTTCTTTTCCTCCAATCTAAATAATAAATTTAGCCATTTATTCTAAGATTTGTTCTCTAGACCTTTCACCAGCTTTATTGGTCTTCTCTGGACATGCTCTAGCACCTCAACCTTTTCTGTGGAAAAGTATCCAAAAATGAACACAGTATTCAAGGTTATTACTGCCCAGTTCAGAGTACAGTGGTATCACTTCACTACTCCTGATGGGCGTACTATTTCTCATACCAAACATTTATATCCAAATAAACACTTTATTAGCATGGTAAAACCAAACTCAGCCTTGAATTTTGGAATTATACATGACTGAGTTCAACCTCTCTACATAAAATCAGATTTAATGAGCAGCATATAATAGTTTATATTGTGATACTCAATTTCATTTCAATTCTAATTATTCATAAAGATTTCACCTGTAGCCTTGAAGACAGTATGCTTTCTTTGAAGAGGTAATAAAGTTTCTATCATAGGCTGCAACTTATTCATTGAGTTAATTGTATAAAATGATAGACTTGTATAAGTCACAGCTTTTATGTTGGGCCTACAGTGAAAACTTAGAAGTACAAGAAGTACAAAGTCTATATATAAAAGTGTCCTTTACAACTGATTTATTAATATGCATATCATGATATTCTTATGATTGAAAAACATTTCAAGTTGAGGTGCCAATAATATTAATCAATGGATATAATATTCATGACTCAACAAAAATTTCACTAAGATAGGATGTTTTTTTTCCCAAACTTTTCACACTTAAGAATGTGTGTGTAACACAGAGCCATCTGTGATCTTTCAGGTGTCAGTCCACTTATATGTGGTGCGGGAAGAACACCAAATACAAAATTCTGTCTCTTAATCAGGGATTAGAATATAATAAGAGTCAATAGCCCTTGGAAACATGTCTATGCATCACATAACATCATATCCCACACTGAAAAAGTAGATGGAACATGCTGGTTGCATCTGTACTGTAAGATGCCTGATCCAAAGTAAAAAAAGTCTCTGCATTTTGGGGTTTCTGAAGTGATTATGAATATCCAGACTCAAAATACTGATTTTAAAAAGAATCTCCTACTGGTATTATGTTTATGACTGCTGTAAGAATACTATGGTTTTTACTTTTTCTGTGTCATCAAGAAAGAAAAAACAATTCTTCCTTTTTATTCCATTTTTTTCTTGTTCCTATAATTGCAAACATAGTATCTCACCAAATGCTCACTATCACAGAATTGGAAGAGCTCAGTTCTTCTGTGATTCAGGTACAAAACTTCATTATCTGTAACTGTAAAAAAGTACTGAAGATGTCTATATTGCCTATATTTGAGTTACTGCTGTGTATTATTTAGGAAAGGTCTATTTTTTGAGTGACAGAGATTCCTGTAACACATGGGGCAACATATTGTTTTGTTTCTCAAATGGCTTTACAGATTTCTTCACTTAGATTTGATACAATGTTCTGATATTTTTGCTTCAGACTTACAAAGGAATACTTGTTCTGGTGCAAGAAAGGAATCTAGTTTTCCAGCTAGCTTTCAAAGTGAGAGAACATTTTATGTGAGGAAAATTTAATAGTTTTATACATGATAACTTTTACATTCCTGCAGTAGGCCAGATGATACCTTAAAATGCTTTCCATGTGTTAATGAGTTTGGGATTCCTTTTTTCCTGTCGCAAGCTCTCCTGTCATTATGGTTTCATCCCTACACTCTAGCCCTTTTTCCTCTTGGAAAAGAAAGAGATCAATTGTGTCTTTCAAACTGCAATAGTGGTATGCTTCATTTTCTTCTAGGCTCAAGAAATCCTTCTGTTATTCCCAGAAAGACAGCACAAATGAAGGCAGGCAGTACTGATACCTGCTAGTAGAATATGCATATACCTGAACAGGTCTGCCTTGGATACTTTATGATGCAAGAAAATCCATTTCTGTCAGTGCTGTCAGTGAAAGATTTAGGCTGACTGCAGACTCACAGTTATGAGAATTATAGTCTGATCATGTTTTCAGTCTTTTCTTTGTAGTTCCAAAGTCTTCAAGGAAAAACTTGACATACATACATAACAAGTATAAAAATATCCTGAATAAATGCTGAGACAGTAGCCCATATAGTATGATCCATGAAAACATAGATCTGCTATCAACTAGTATAATATCTAGTTCACCCAAATCTGCTTACTAAATTGAGAAATAAGACGGGCAATTTTAAAATTTCTGTAAAATAACCTCTAAGCAGTGCAGATGCTGCAAGGCCTGGCATGAGCTTTATGCAACAACTTAACCCTAGAAAGTCATAAATACATTATCCTCCACAAAGAAGAAAATTTATGCAGAATTTTCTGTACCAAAATTAATTGTATTCAATAACAGCATTTTGTTTGTTGTTAGCAGTTACCATTGGTTTTTCATATTTGAAAATTCTTCAGTCAAGTTTCCTGCTATTCAAATACAGAAAATAACCTACATTTTGTGCAAGAATTCTCTGAAGGAATTGCCTTGGAAGCAGCAGTTCTAACACATTTCTCAACAAAGCACAGTGAATAGTCTGAGAAAGGAAACCTTGTTCAGTTTTAAATCATCATGCCAATGTTTTTTTAAATTGCTGTTGGGGCCAAATAATAATTTTTAAGTTCTTATTTTAGTAAAATACTAATGCCAGTTGTATTCCTTTCTCCTATATACTTATTTTTTTCACAAGGGTAAGAAGTTGAAACCTTGGACTGATAAAGACCCCTTGCAAACAGAGAATGACAGAAAGAAGAGGAAGGAGCTAAAGGTTAGAATCAAAGCAAACTTTAAAAACTGTTTTCCTTTTTTGCAAAAATGACCATTTTAAAAGGGAATCCAGGTGTTCATTTCTTTCTAAATCTAAAACTTTGGGTTTTGTTTGATCTTTTTCAGTAAATGTTGAACCTTACCCATATATTCCAGGCATGCCCCAAAATAATAGGACATTATTCCAGCCTTGTTGTGGCTCTAAGCAACCTCATCTAGTGCAGGATGTCCCTGTTTACTCCCTGCCACGCATCCTTCTCCCACCGTGACTTTCTGCCCCTTTCCCTTGCCAGCTCCTGGTTGTGGCTCAGATAGAAGTGGGATATGTGTGTCCGTGCCAAACCACTTAGTCCCTTTCACAGCAAAAAGGTTATTTTCTTACATTAAAGTGGTATTTCTTGCATTTTGATTTGTTACCATTGCCAATTGTCTCATTACTGGACACATCTGAGAGGAGCTTGGCTCTGTCTTCTTCGCTCTCTGCCACTGGTTATTTATACACACTGGTAGGTTTCTACTGAGGCAATGAGCAATCCTATCTCTCTCATTCTCTCCCTGCCTAAATCATGTTTATGGCTCTTTGCTGGGCTCAGTCCAGTATATCCAGGTCTCCTCTGTACTGGAGTACTGCTTCCTCATGTCCAATGTGTTGTCCACCAGGATTCCTATGTGTTTTTGCTGCCAGGATGCTTTCCAGTATGTACTGGTGCCAGGGGCGCTAACCTGTTTCAAAAGGCTTCTTTCTGCACTCTCAGCAACTCCAAAATTATCTACTTAATGGCAATTGAGAAATCTGCTTGCAATGTTTTGCTTTGCATACAGAGTAAAAATATAAGTGCTGGAGTTCTAGGGGTTTTTTTCTATTTTACTGAAGTGGATTTTATTATGAAACAAAGTGAAACAATAATTTTAAAATAAAATTTGAAATTATCAGTTCAGATAAATTATCCATTAAGTTAACAATTGTTTATTCTAAAAATAACTATTTATAATGCTTTAGAGAAGACACTGCAAGTGGAACAGACACTACAAAAATGTTGCAAGTCTTTGATTCAGCACAGGTTATAAATCAGCACAGAAATCAGTTAGGACAATTTATGTCATGTATGTTACTGGTTTGTTGCCATCAGTAACCTCTCTTTGTCAGTATTACTGAATGATGATTCACAAAACTGTTTCACGTGGGAATTAGCTGATTTATCTAGGCTGTTTTGCTGTGATTTGGTGAACAGTAACACTTTTTATACTACATTTAAAGATGTTTCAGCCTCACCTTTTAGAGCACACCACCACAAATAGTGACATTTCATACAGTTAAACAAATAAAATACAATAAACTATATTCCTGTCTTCTGGGACTGAGATACATTACAAAAATATATCATGTAGATTCAGAAAAGAACCAAAAGCATGATTAAATGTTTATTAACAGGCTCTGTTGTGAAACAATCAAGTAATCTTTATCTTATGTTAAGATGATGATGGGAGAACAAAATGTCTTGACTATTTCACAGATCTATCAGAACAGGATGGTCATTATATCACAGCCCAAGATGTAATAAAATCCAAGGCTTGATGTTTAATTTAGGTTAGACTGCAGGAAAGTTTCTTCTAACAGCTCTTAATAATACATGCTTATTACTGGATAGTACTGAAATCAAGAAATACTGGCATTTTTAAAAAGATAATTCCCATTCAAATATTATCAAGGGAAGGAATAAAACAGAACAATAATGTCCCATTGTCTATTTTATGTTAAAAAAAAGACACAAAACAAATCAAATGAATCCCTGCAGAACAGAAGTCTAACAGACACTTAACACTTCTATTAGAAAATTTATCTTAAGAAACTTTATCAAATATGGTTCTGGACGGAGCACAAACCCATCCAATAGGACAGTACAAGGAGTGTGGTGGCTAACTGGGAAGGAAGTGTGTGTGCTACTGCTCACACACACAAAGAGCCCGAGACATATGACCCAAATATCCAAGTCCTTCAAAGACCACCTCAGCCAATAAGCCTACCTATGAGAACCTTCAACCAGTGGAAGCTGTATATAACCATAACCAACAGATTATCACAGTTCAGATCTGACCTAAGCTATAAAATGAGCCTCAGCTGTAGGCTCCTTTTGAGTGATTCTCCTTGGAGCAGTGGGTCTTTAATTTGCTTGATTAAAGTTTGGGGTTTGTTTAAGATAAAACTCATCCTTTTAAAATTACTGTTCTGCAGTACACTATTTTTCCACATCTGAATGTGGATGTTTATGCTAGGAATTAAGGCAAGTAGCTGCGGCGCTCGCAAGGCACTCACTTGAGATTAAAGGAACTGAACATGAAAAACTGCTAGACGTGAGATGAGAAATTGCTGGACATTACAGATAAGAGAGTGAGAAACTTAAAAAAGTTACAGACAGCATTCTGACAGTCTAGCTGTCTGTAGAAAGATTTGAGAGAAATAGCCAAACATCACAGGCATCTACCATGAACCTTTCTTGCGGGAAAAGTCCTACAAGACCAGTAGTGCCTTAGTAACCCATATGGGTAACAGCACCAGATAAAACAAATTTGGATATGATTGTAGCAAAGCAGGAATCAAGGTGCTATTTATTTGGGGAAAAAAAACCACCAAACCCCAGGGCAGAGAAAGACGGAGATGCAGTAACAGAAGTTAAGATCAAGAAACAGGAAAAGGCAACTGACCATTATAACCTAAACTAAAAGAATAACCCAAACTTGTGACTCTGATAATATAATATGCATCAAATCTGTTTCAAGGTACAGGATGATCCAAGGGGCTTTTTCTAGGTAGTGGCAGAATACCTAAACAGACAAACTGAGCATCCCTGTATCATGTTGTCATTGTCTGATTTGGCAGAAGTTGATGGCATCTGACTATCACTTCTGGTGAGCTTATATAAATGAAGCTGGGAAATAAAATCAACACTGGGATGTTTACAAATAGTAGCATCCTAAGAATGGACTCTGTGACTAGAATAGCTTCAATGTTTTAATCTCCCAAAGGAAAAGGTAATTAAAAATCTAAAAATCCTGTTTCAAATATTCACACTGAGATCAAGTGCTGCTTTCCTATTAACACATTAAGTTATTATCTCTGGATTCAAACTATAAAGTAGCAATGACTGGTGCTAAATTGCCCCATGTGTAAACTATGCAAATCACTCTTGCTAAAGAGGGAAGGATAGTTTAGAATAAGAAAAAATATTTTTGTAGAGCCACTTTAAAATTAAAGATAAGGAAAAGGTGTCAGTGTATCTAATAATATGATGTGCAAGAATGACTGTATTTTTTGTACAGAAATGTATGATATATGTCATGTTAAAAAGTTAAAATTGCTATCTATCTCTATATACAACATTATTTTTCTGGTCTGGAGATTTAAAGAAATTTCAGTCCCACAGCTGATAAACCAGGTAAGATTGGTATTTATTTTGATATTTTGACACTATAGAAGATTATGTTAGAAATACTGCACTTAAAAGAACCCTTTAATTTTCATTAAAGGGAGATTATTCCAATGACTGATTGTTGCATTGTGAAAAATTCGATTTGAATCTCCCCAGCAGTAAATTCTACTCATTACTTCTTGTTTTTAACAGGTGACTCCCTGTATAATGGGTGTCTTCATCCTACTCACCATTTAAATACCAGAACACAGTGACTTTCAAATGGCACGTAAACCCTTTCTACTTTTCTAAACAAACTTTCTCAGTATTTGCTTAGGAAAGCAGTAATCTTCATCAAGTTCCTATTCTTCAGAAGTTAATTATATGCTTACGTGAAGTATCTTCATCTGAAAAATGCATCTGATTATAACATTTTACTATTTATAATTATGCATGGAAAGTATACATTAACCTCATCCATCCATATGACTTTGCTACTGTAAGCTAGCAAAAAACTCTTGTTCTGTTTATACACAAAATCAAGGACAAGTTGTTTGATGATTAGGGTTTTCAATGTTAACCAGAGTTACTCCTTAAATTCAGGACATACTGGTGAGCTATGTTGGTTATCACACTGTTATAAAGTTCTTATTTTATTACACAGCAGTTTGACCATACTTACTAAAGGCTCCACACTTATAAAAAGATTTTAAAACTTGTGTATGCTGCATAAGGATTGCCCTAGAACATAATTCTGTAGAGTTCTAGGCAAACATGAGATGTTATTTACTATATACTGTCAAGTGCTATCTCAAAAAAGAGATGGGAGTGTGCAGATGATGCCTGATCTCTCCCTACATTAGCCAGAAAAATATGTTTGGCTCCATGACACTGTGTTGACTCCTCTTAAAGCATGCCATGAAATCTGCACAATAGCTGAAGCTCTTGCTGGAGCTATATGTCAGTGGTTAAATATCTTCTCTTGTCCCTTCTGGGGTGTTGTGCTTTGCATAAGCACTTAGCAACAGTCTTTGCCTTCAAGCACAATAACTCTTTTTTTCATCTATATGTAGGTTGCCCATTACCAGAAGCTATTGTGACCCAATGATGTTCTGAAAGACCTAAATAAGAAAAATTGATTGTAATGATTATAGGTGTTACTGCCAACAATAAATCATTTAACTTTAGGAAAATTAAATATAGAGGTGTTCACCCGGGCAGCGTAGCTTATCACCCTTAGGCTAACATTTGAGTAGAAATGTCGAACACTCCAGTTTCATGTATTATTGTGTAAGCAAAGTAAAGAGATAGAAGCTAATTAAACAAGAGAACGTGGTAATAAAGAATGGATTTTTGAGGGATGGAGGGGAGAAATATGGTATTAAAACAATCATTCTTTTACAAGTAAGACCAAGGAGCAAGGAGATTAATCCAATGCTGGGGAAATTTTGATAGCACATTTATATATATCTTCAGTTTATATGTTCATTTGTATCATTGATCAATATTTCCATTTATATGCGAATAATTTCCTAATGCAAGTAAGAATGTATATTTAGACATTTAGCATGGACCAAAAAAATTTCAAAGCAGGAAGATGATTTAAATATGGTCCACAACAACAAAGATTCTCAAGAAACATTACATTTATTTGGAAATTACCTATGTCCTACATCTTTGACTTGTAAAATAGAAAAACAAATTTTGAGCAGCTAATGAATTAGACTAAAGAAATGTTTTATGTCATGAAGGTAAAAATAATTATTTTGCAAAGCCTAGAAACAGAAAGATTGAATCACTGTTGTGAAAACAATCATGGATTAAATACTATGGAGACACAATTATGTAGTAATAATATAAAATAGTTGGAACGGTCCAACCTTGCCACTAAATTGAAGAGATACGAGCTTGATGAATGGACTGTTACATGGGTATGGGATCATCTAAAACCTCAGTGTCTGAAGAGTTAGAGTCAATGTCTCAATATCAAGTGGAAAACAATGGTTTCCCTCTAGAGACTAACACTCTAATATCTTTGATAGCAACTTAGAAGTACTGAGCGCACCCTCAGAGAGTTTGAAGAGAGGAGCAGTTGATATTCTTCACAAAAGTGGTTCCATCCATAGAAAGAAGGCTTGAGGAGTGGGTCCATGTGGACCACATGAAAGGTTCTGCACCTATGAGCAATCCTCAGTACCAGGGTTAAGACTGGGTAATAAATGGATTGAGCACAGTGTTGCAGGTCAAGAATTGCATATGCAGTCCCCATCTGGAGTGCAAAGTCTAGCTATGGAGCTCTCGGCACCACTAAGACATGGACCTGTTAGAGCACACCCAGAAATTAACAGAGGTCTAAACATCTCTTCTATGAAGAGAAGCTGAAAAAGCTGAGGTTTTTCAATGTGGCAAAGAATATGTTTCAGGGAGATCTTCCTGTAGCCTTCCAATATTATAAAGGGGTTTATAAGAAAGACAGAGAAAACGTTTTACTAGCCCTTATAATGACAAGACCAGGGGCAATGGTGTAAAACTGAAAATTATGTATTTAGTTTGGACACAAGAAAGAAGTTTTTTATGATGGAATTGAGGAGACTCTGCAATAGGCTGTGTAGAAAAGTTGTGGATAGCTCATCACTGTAACTGTTCACAGACAGCTTGGATGGGGCTTTGAGCAACCTGATCTAGTGGAAAATATCTCTGACAGTGGTAACCCAAACCATTTTATGATTCATTAATCTCTTTAAATAAAGCACATACATATTTGGACAGAAAATTAGATGACCTTTTTAACCATTAGTGGTATAAAATTTGTAATGAAAGATTTTTCTACTTTTTTTTTCAAAATACTTGTGTTGTATTTATCCATGCTTCAGGCCTGTGAAATAAAAGCCATTCGAGGGCCCAAAAGATTTTTATTTTCTCTGTTAGTGCATAGAAAGACTTCTGGGAGTTGTGGAGGGTTCACTGTTTGCTGAAGCATGCAAGGTTGGCCTCAGGAATAAAAACAATGTTGGACAGATTACATTTGTCATCATAACATTTTTGCTAAACCTCTAGAGTACCTAGTGTTTCTCACATGTTTGAGAACACTAGATCATCAGGTTTTTTACTAGAAAGGATTTTCCATAAAGTCAGACACGTCCAGAAATTTTGGCTATTTTCACATAATAAATTTCTTGACAGCATTTTGTTCCCTCTTGTCTTCCTGTGACAGAGATTCTTAGGTTTCTGATCATTTGTAAAAATCTGAAATATCTTCAAGTCATTAATTTTTAAAATGCAAGGCAGACAAAAACTGTGCCTTGTAGCTTTTGATATCTTTAGAGACACAGGATGCAAAACATATGAATTCTTCTGGGTTATTTTGCAGGGAAGAAAGCTCAGCGATCACTAAACATCCTTATAAGAAATAAGAAAGTATGGATTAATCTCTGCATCATAAACACAGTGAGAAATTTTATCAAAGTATGTTATCTATCTCAGAATAAAACTGTAATTTAACAACACATATGTTTTAATTCCAGTCCAAAAAATTTTTTCTACCTCTGTTTAGTGTATTAGTACGGACATATTCTTCTGCTGTTAGATTTGCCACTTTCGAGGGCTGTAAATATCAAACCCAAGGACAATTCTTATAAAAGCATCTCTTGTTGAACAGTCAAAAGAGTATAATAACCATATTATATTATTTTCTTCTGCAGGAGGAAAAAGATTTTCAAAATTTGACATGACATAGCACTGCCTTCCAGTTCTGAAGAGAGCTTGAAACAATAGATTAATGTTAAAATGAACTAACCTATTAATTTAGAAGGATTATTTTAGGTATGAGGTGTATGCAAATACTGTACTTATTGAGTATAAAGAATAATTTAAAGGACAAACGAACTATTATAACATACACGATGCAGAAACTTAAATACCTGTTGTCTTCATGCAATTGAAATAATCTCTCAGAACCTGTTCGTGTCTGAGAATGATTAACCTAATAGGACACTATTTTAAAATCAACTTCTATTGAATGCAACTTACATGACATATACCTAGATGGGAATACATAGGACACAGTGTTAAAGAGCCCAATTTAAAAATAAGCTTGGTGAAATACTTTATTTTTTGGTTTAGATTTTTTTGGTTTAGATTTTTTTTTTTTTAAGGAGTTCAGGTTAATTATTCCATCATCTGAAGAAATCTATGAGGAAACTCCCAGCATACTAGAAAGCTGATCCAGCACAGAACTCACATATTGAAGATGTGACCCAAATAAACATTAAAAACTTCTTACCAGTGGGTAAGGAGTTATTTCCATTTGGGATATTCTTCTTCTATCAGTAGCCATAGTACTTCCCTTTGATTTCTCTTTATTAGCTGCAGTGGTTGTCCACTTATTTTTTTAGTAAATTTACTCCCTATTTAGCTTCCAAAATACTAGTTTTTCCTATGTCAGAATTATTTTGTCTTTATTTACAAGTGACAGGTTGTGCAAATCAGAATATGTAGAATTCAGACTTTATTTTTCTTTATTTTTTATTAATTTTTTGAAAATATGTGTTAAAAATGCTTGGAAAATTCCTTTTTCACTGGTGGCTTTACAAAAAATTTCATTAGAATGAAAAATATCCTATAGATCTCTGATTTTCACTTCCTATAAAACATATCCACCCATAATTTTGCTGTTATTTTTCATCACAATATTTTGTTATTTGTAATATATCAATCTCTTTAATACAGTTAGACATTTTCCACTGAGCAAGTTCTCAAAATGTAATTGGTTTTACACCTGCAGTCAAATGGCTTAGTCCCATGCAGAGAGTTCTCAACAAACAGAAAATTAATTTTTAAAGGAAATTGATTGATAGCTTTAAAGTATCTGATTGTGGACTCTTTGTAAAGCCCAAATGCTTGCTCTTCTTCCACTTCATAGGGGTCAGAGAGACTACATCTGCTCTTGTATAAAAACACTATTTCCGTCACAATTCTGGAAACAGAAAGTCTTACAAAGTCTTACAGATCTAAAGTGAGGGGGAATCCTTCAGTGATCAGTTCTGTGAGATTCTGCTTACCTACTTCTGTCAAAAGCAAAGTGAGATAAACAAAACACAGATGTCTTGAAATACTTCAGAACAGACAGATAATTTTCTCTTTGCTTTGTAAGTATTTTAGTCATTTTGATTGTGTTGCCATTAAAGTCATGTTATGTAAAATCTGATACTATCAGAAAAATCCAAGAATTTTATTCAGCTTTGTATGACTGAGAAACATACTGTACTAGAGATCATCTTTGACAGCAGAAAATGCTACATAAATATATTGCTCTTCTGAATAACAAAAACATCAACTCCCACACTGGCATGAGTCAAATACTTTCTAGTGTCAATGTAACTCATAACCAGTGGCCATTATGCTCTCCACCCTTATATTTAAGTATTGCTGTTAGAAAATTGATTCTTATTTCTACTAGAGTAAAAAAAAACTGTTTAGTGAAAACATTGTTTTTCTAGGATTCAGAATGTAAATAAATTTCCATGACTATATCCTTGCACCGATGTATCCTTCTCTCAATTAGCTTGTATACTTCTTTTTCATTACAATTTTCATTACAATTCAGCTTCTTTATGTTTTTCTTTTCCACTCTTTTTATGTAAAAATAAAGGTAATAGGACACAGAAGGCATACTGAATAATCAATAATTAATTTTAAAATATACATTTACTATAAGCATGTCAGACTATAAAAATACGATCCCATATTAAAAAAGGTCACATTTTCAAATACACTACCAATCTTACCAATAAATGTCTATTTGAGTGGTATATACACAGCAGTCATAAGCATGGAAAAATGATTGAAGTACTGAAATTTGAATAATGATCAATATGTATGTTGCAATTACATAAATTTCCTGTAGTTTTTCTAAAGAATAATGATTTAACAAAATTTTGAACTGATTATAAAATAATTTGTTCAGATGCATTAATTAGCCCATGACAGAAAAAGCTCAAAATCAGAATTTATTATAGTTATTTATTTTTAGGATATGTCCAAACAAGCAGTGGCTAATGTTTGCTAGAGGGAAAAATAAGGGTAAATTTTTTAATAGAAGCTTTTTTTTTAATCATCATTTTCTATCAATCAGATGATGGACATTATTCAACACACTCTGAAGCACCATTGACTGGCTAAGTATAATACATAGATTAAGATTCTAGTTTCTCAAGCACAGATTTATTAAAAAAATAAATTATATATATGTTTTATAAATTTCCAGTGCTCAAATTCACCAGCTCAGCCAATATATGAGACCTAGCCCTGCTTGGAGGATTAAAGGACTCTCTTCCTGTTAATGCAGCCTCTTGATTTGCTCTTACTTGTGACTAGCGAAATAAAGCAATGAAGCACAAAACCCTTCAATCTCTATTCATACCTTTGACACATGACGGTTAAATCTGCACCTTATATTACAGAAATAAGGAATTCAACTGCAATTGTTAGTCTTAGAATCACATTGAATTACATAATGTCAGGACTGGAAGGGACCTCAAAAATTCATCTAGTCCAATGCCCCTGCAACACCTAGACAGTTTTCACAATATTAAAACAAAAAGAAGAACATACCATAACAAAGCTATTATGTATAGTTCATCCTTGGAAAGATTCTACCAAAAATAAGTGTTTCTATTTTATTTTGTAATGTGTTGATAATTATTCAAGCAGTTTGCTGACATAATTGTTAATGTTACAAGATACTGTTTCAATACCCACACCCCCTTCATAGAAAATTCCATATATTTAATTTCAATGAAGTTATGATCTTACTTTGTTTAGAAAAGCAGTTCATTAGCATTCATAAAATTATTCAGTGCCTTTCTTTTTCCCCAGCAGTTTCCACTGCATGAAACTTGGTCATGATTTCTGATTTGTAATTAATGCTATAATTAGCACTGATCATGAAGCTAATCCTACTACATTTTAAGTATTCTATTAATTGGAAAATCTTCAGAACTACTCAAGCAAGAAAGTACTTTTCCCACCCTTGCCATAAAATGAAAAAGACACAGCAGTGAATTTAATATTATAGAATTTGTGTAGCATTTCTAACCTAAGAGCAGAAATCCAGGATGCACCAACCTAGCAGATGAGTGCTCAGATTAAGGGTGAGCAAGAGCAGAACATCAGACCTAAAGGTTAGATCTCTCACAAGAGATTTGTTCACAAATTGATCTAATTTTACTATTCTTCTAATGCCTCTTTTTAGCTTGTTACATTTTCTTTACTATTTCCATGCATTTTTGGTTCAACTTGCCACCACAGATAATTTTATTGGTCTTTCTATTTCAAAAATCATTACATTATGTTGATGAGTTCTCATTTTTCCACTGCTGTGTCATAAGGAGGCTAAGCAAAATGGTTAAAATTACATGGCAGCAGCATCCTCAAATTTACACTTTTCAGTATCTTCCATAATAGCAATATTCAGAAAAAAAAAATAAAACCAAGGAAACCAAAGGTGATGCATTACAGTATAAAAAAAATTGTCTGGAGGGTAGATGATGCAATATGCCTTTCTCAACTTCTGCATATTACTTTTGAATTAAATTATTGGGGAGTACGCAGTAGTTAGAAATGGAGTAATGCCATAAAACTCTGCTTGGTTTAGGCTTTACTCGATTTGTGTTAGCAAGTACAAAAAAAACCATAACTGATCAACCTAATTTACTTAGAAATTTATTGGCCATTTTCCAAATAGAAAGCAGGAGTAATGGGAGAACCAAAAGAAAAAAAAAAATCTTTTACTACAAAATAATTCCAATTACAGCAAAGAACAACTTTTCTTAACAGTACAATTAGAAAAACTGCATGAGACTATGGGCAGTGAACAAGGAAAGGTTTGGCTGAAAGGGAGCATCCTAAGTAAAGAAGACTACTTCATTGCCTGATCTGCTTTAAGATACTTCTTAAATCAGCAGAATTAATTTATTATGCTAAGCAGGTTTTTGATTGGATGAAGATATGAAACTTCATTAAGGAAAAAAAAAATCATTTGCAAAACCAAGTTGTGAATGCCTAGGTAGTTGTTACAGTAACCAACAAGGAAAATGTATTTGGCTGCATACCCAAAACATGAAATGTTTATTCATTAGCTTTAAGAGAAATGTCTTTAACTGATAGCAAAGTCAGAGTTAAGAAGCGTTGGACAACAATTTTTTGCAGTAAATACTGAAGCTGTAGGTGTTGTGCCTTTTTTGTTACTTTAATGAGGATGTTTGTTCAGAAAAGATAAATTCTGCTCATTATTGTTTCCATCTAGTAAGGTTGATCTTGCACAGTGAACTGATACAGAGCAAAATGTCCAATGAAAAAGTTTTTAGGTCTTCTCCCTGCCCCTGCCAAAATGGAAGATAAATCTTACAGAAGCCTTATAAGCATGGACATTTACATTGGTACTGTTAAATGCATTTATTCCAGGAAATTTTTTATGAGTCTCAAACAAAGGCAGAGGATCTCATATGCTGAAATTAAACTTAACAATGGTAAAGCAGACTGGCTATAGACATCTTTGGCTTTTAATCTTTGCTGTGAACCATATGTGGACTGTGTTAAACAAAGATATAAAAAAATGTTTCATGAGTCTTTTTAATCTTTCAGTTCAAAGATTCTAGAACAGTGGGAAGACTATTACTATACAAGAGTGGCGATTTCCATACCACAGAATCAAGATTACTTCAAGGTGCCTGTGAGAGGCGGAGAATCACATCCAGTGCACTCTCATCCACAGTACCTCTCAGAAGTGATCCTTGCAATGAAGTAACCCCTGAAGCATATCTGCCCTTTATCTTGAACAGATAATTGTTGGAATAATTCAAGACAGAGACAGGGAGCAAGCAGGCTGTATATATATAATAAGGAGTCCATTACTGAAAAGAGCTTCCCCAAACTTTTTTTATTTACCATCCAGAAAAGTCCTGTGAATTAGTGTGTTTAAGAAACTTTGCATAGAATACTATTAAACAACAATATTTTTCTCATTTTATGGAGGAAGCTAAACAAAAATGCATCCTATGGAACAATGAAAATATAATAGAATTTATTGGAGAACTACTTTGTTATTTCTTTTTGAAACTGTTGAAATATTACTGCACAGAGGACCGGACATTTTGTTCTAGAATAATTGTCTGTTACGTAATAATATCTATACAATGTTTTCTTTCTGGCAACTGCTTCCCTAAAAATCAGAATCTCTGAATTTATAAAATAAACTAATGCAATAATTATATCAATAACAATTTAAGACTTCAATATAAATACAAGGAAAAAGAAAAAGAAAGCTAGAACTAAGAAAGAAACGTTTTGAGGAAACCAAAATAAAATCAGATGTGGAAACAAATCCTTCTGACTTAACCAGAAGTGAAATATTATTTAAGATCATCTTGCCAGTCTGTATTTTTATATTTCGGAGCTGTCAAACCCAATACTGCAGCAGCTGGTCCTGGATCTTTGCTCTCTCCCATTGCCTCAGGTACAGATGGACTGACAGAGACACAGAGATACACATGCACATGTCAGCTGATCCCTGGGCCAGTGCAGCGCTTGTCTTTTTCAGCTAAGTTATTGGTGTTCCCCTACCTACCCTGTTCCTCTTTCACTTTTCCTTCTATTTTTTTTTTTTTTTTAACAATTATAGCTGTAAATGATGAGTCAACATTTGAGCTCAAATAGCAGCCAATGCATTTTTCTAAGACAAAGTTTGTCTTATTTGTTTGAGCTTTAATGATTCTTAAACAAATAATGTCATGTCATGCTATATTGCTATATGCTATGTTTGTTGCATCAGGAGGAGAGTGACCAGCAGATCCAGAGAGGTGATTATGCCCCTATACTCGGCACTGGTGAGACTCCACCTGGAG